>JASCZW010005673.1:0-151380 GCA_034211315.2 Aedes japonicus
ATAAATTACCTTGTTTTGTCACCGAAAAAACACCATCACGCCTTGTGTCCCAACAGTACCGTTGGTGTAAATCGGTTCAAATCGGAAATTGGTACTCTATATTAAAATATTAAACTTTACACAAACTCGCGATAAGAAAGCGGCTATATATAGCTACACTCTATTTGCTTATTATTGTCTATTTGTTTCAATTTTTCATCTGACTAGCAGTCTCGATGAAGTTTTGATGGGGAAAAGCCTGCATGATTCGGCCGCATGCAGATACCGTATCATGGAGGCGAAAACCTCTATATCTTTTCAAATTATTTACTACAAACTCAAAAACCTCAAACAGAATACATAGTTTGAACATAGATTAAAATTAAACATTTATAATTTCTTCTTTTTTCTCAATGCCTTTCCGAAAGCTTACGCCTGAATGTGGCAACAGAAGCGTTAAGAAATCAAAAAGCATGTACGATTGGTTGAAGCTAGCTGACATGAATCGTATTGGATCATGCTGACCATACATGGCATGACGGGACTCCAGATGCAGAAAATCTCGTTGTCGAAGGATTCTCTCTGGTGCGTAGATGTTTAGCTGTGCCAGGATTTCCGACGAATCTGTATCTCCCAAAAGGACTTTAGCTACAAATACTGCTTGCGCGGAATTTCTACGTTTCTCCAAAGTCTCTATGCCCAGTAGCCTACATCGATCTTCGTATGGTGGTAGATTGAGAGGGTATTCCCATGGCAGAGAACGGAGGGCGTATCTTATAAATTTACGTTGAATTGTTTCGATCCTATCAATCCAACATGGCTGGTACGGGCACCAAACCACGGCATTGGATTCTAAGATAGACCGCACCAGAGCGCAGTAAAAGAGACCGAAGGCGGACCGTCGCGGAATTCGTTTGCTATTTTAAAAATAAATCCAAGCTGTCGGTTAGCTCTGCGAATTATGTCGTTGTAATGCAATCGGTAGGTCAGTGCTGGGTCAAGGATAACTCCTAAATCACGTACTTTCTGGACACGCTCAAGAGGTTGATCAGTAATATTATAGTCATGTATTATCGGTCTTAATTTTCTGTGGAATGAAATGATGTGGCATTTATGGATACTCAAAGTAAGCATATTTCTGGTACACCACTCAGAAAAACGATCAATTAGCACTTGTAATTCGAGGCGGTCTTCGATACAATTCACCTCCATGTGAATTTTGACATCATCGGCATAAAATAAACGGCATCCTGGGGGCAGTGTCTCCGATAGCTCATTGATGAATATGGAAAACAGCAGAGGCCCTAAGTTGCTTCCGTTGTAGTACGCCCTGATGGGCTGGTTGAATGGTTCGGAAGATTCACGTCCAATATTTACCACTAAGCTTCCGACCAGCAGGTTAAGTTCCTAGAAACACCGAGTCTTTCAAGACGTTCAAGCAAGATCCGATGATCAACACGATCAAATGCAGCTTTCAGGTCGGTATATACAGCGTCAACTTGTGCGCCGAGATCTAACGTCCGCAAGCAGAAAGAAGCAAACTGCACAAGGTTCGTTGAAGTACATCTTTTGGGGTAAAATCCGTGTTGATCCGAAGATATGTAATGTTTAAAAGAATCAAACAACATTTCGTTAATAATAATCTCAAAAATCTTCGAACAGGCACACAATGAAGTTATTCCTCGATAATTCTCGACGTTTTGCTTATCGCCTTTTTTATGCACCGGGAACATAATGGAAATTTTCCAAGCAGAAGGAAACTTGCACTCTCGCAATGACATGTTGAAAAGAAGCGTCAATGGGTGTAAAAGAACGTCACAACATCTTTTAAATATACACGTAGGAATACCATCATGACTTGGCGATGTAGAATATTTTAGTTTGTCGATGGCAGATTTGGTGTGTTGGAGAGTAAGCTTGTATATTTCTCAGATGGCAGACATCACGCGGGGTGTTTCTACAAGCCTTTTCTATTTGAGATGATGATGTCGAAAATTTGTTGAAAGCACTTTTAAAATGATCTGCAAAAAAGATTGCATTTATCCAATACAGAACTGGCAAAAACATTCCCCAAGAAAATCTCCACTGGTAATCCGTGATCCTTTCGTTTGGTGTTGACGAACTTCCAAAAATTCTTTAGATTTCTCCTTAAACAATCTTGCATACGTAGAGTGTAGCGTTTGTACAACAGGCGATTGTATAATCGGTATCTCTGACCAGCTCGATTGAAAATTTGCCTCGCAAAAGGACAGTGGGATTTACTGTAGTTACGGAGTGCTCTAGCTCTTTGTTGCTTCAAACTACGCAGGTGTGAATTGCCCCAAGGTGGTTTGGGACTTTGTCTACGTAGGGGAACATGCTTAGCAATTACACTTTGCATTATGCTAGTAAAGCATTCAACTGCATAGTCAACATCACCAGTGGAGCTCATTTTGCGCCCAATCTATGCGATTAAGTGTCTCTAGCATTTTCATGAAATCTGCTTTATGAAAATCGTAGCTCGCTACATCAAAATTAAAGAACTCTATTCCCTTGGAAACATCAATTTCGACTGCAAAGGGAGGGTGGTCGTCATCGATTATAGATAAAGGCTCTACAGCACCTGATATCGTGCATCTTTCAAGCGTCGTATCATTCACCAAAGCCAGATCCAAAATGCGACCGTTACGGTTCTTTAGGTTATTGATTTGATTAAGACCATGCAGAGTGAATTCATCAAGTAATGCTGCACATGGCGCGGAGATATGTGATTGCAAAACATTTATTGCGGGATGGTCATTGCCCTCGGTTGTCCAAACTAAGCCGGACTGATTATAGTCTCCAAGTAAAAGAACGTGATCGCTGATCCCGAAATGTGAAGATACAGCTTCAACAGAGTCGATGTGTTTGGTTATGCAATTCATGTCGGTCTTGCGATCAGGTGGAAGATACAGAACCCCTATGCTCACTGAATAGTAGGGTAATTTTATCTTGACCCAGAGCTGCTCTAGTGAAACATCGACCGGCGTAGGATCTAAAGAACAATTCAGGTTAGTAGATACAGCTATCAACACTCCACCACCTCGAGATTTTTTGCTGTTCAGAGAACTGCGGTCATTCCTAAAGACAGTGTATGACTGGCCGAACAGTTGCGGAGAAAAAATTTGTTCATTTAACCACGTTTCTGTGAAAATAATGACACCGTTATGCGACTCATTTACAGCAAGAAAAACTTCATCGATTTTTGTTCGTAAACCCCTAACGTTCTGGTAATAAACCCGCAATCGGTCTCTTCTGGCAGCCGAAATGTTGTGATTTCTCAGGTTTCAACAGCATCAGGGAGTAGACTGTTCTGATCGGAAGATCTATCGAGCGCAGGCTGGATGGGCTCGACTGTGATGGGGAGCTCAGGAGTTTCCATTGTGCCGGAAGAGGTGCCTTTCGGGTGCGGTAAAAGGCTTATAGATGAGCTGTGCGGTGTGCAAAACTGCGTCCGTGACGTCGTACGGCTGAGAGTTGAAATGTTTTCAGAGGATGCAATGTTCTTCATCGAGTTGTACTTGCCTGAAAGGGCAAGCTGGAAGACTCCTTTGCCCGGCCCGAACACAGGGGCAGGACGACTGAAGAACGCTGGCTGCATTATCTCAGACTGTGTCGGGGGCTCAGGAGCTTCCAAAAAGCCATATGATGTGCGTCCTGGGATCGTCGATATTGATTGGTGCGTAGCTGCTCGACATGCTTGAGCTGCAAGGCGAAAGAACATCAGAGCAGAGAATGCGCTTATTAAATGAGTACTTGCCTAGAAGGGCAATTTGGAAGTCCCCATCTCCAGTACTGAACACAGGGCCAGGACGACTTGCTGCATTTCTAGGGGGCTCGGGAATCAGCGCGACTGTGTCAGGTGGATAGGGGGCTTCCGAAATGCCATATACGATGCGTCCTGGGATGAGTAGCTGAGTTGATTGAAATAATGAAGCGGTATTGTTTGCTAATGGTTCGGAAGACGTGCAGCAAATCCGTTTTTTGGTTCTGTTCAAATGTGCGAACCGTGACACCTTCAGGCCAGTACCAAGAATCACCGACAACGTTGGAGGCAGATTTACATACTGTCACTTTGAATGAGACAAACGATAGATCCTGTATGTTTTTCCGCGGGAACTAGTTTAGTCACCTGCACTAAAGATGAGTCCACATTGCAAATATCAATGACATGCCGTTTGACGCCGTCCATATCCTGATCAGGATCAAATGGAGTCACATAAAAAGATTCCATATCTGTAAATCCCTGTCTACTGTTTGCAACTTTTAAATTTGGAACATTGAGAGCGGCATGGTGGTCGGCGTGAGTTTCGCCATTCTCAATGCCTTCGGGTTGAGCAACTGTTGGTTTGTTGACTGTGACGGTAGGGCGATTCGACTGATGTGCAGAAGCAGCTGGAGTGGAAGCGTTGATTCGAGTTGCATCTCTTACTGGGATTGATGATGGCTGACTGGTAACTATTTGCACACGTTTATTAGAGCCTACGGTAAACTTCTCCGGGATGTGTGCAATAGAGCCGTTGATTTCGTCAAGCACCTCAAAAAAGGATGTCTCCTCGCAGGATCTTGAGCGGTTTATCGGATCATCAGCACTGTCGTCAAGGGTGAGCTGATCAATATTCTGTGAGAAGTTTTTAGATTGATTCGGTGGCTTTGACTGTTGAGTTCCGTAAAGCGTTTTGTTGATTTTTCGAAGATTATCTCCATAATATCCAAGCCGAGTGTCCATTGAATCAGTGCGGATCAATAACTCACGTAATGCTTTCATTATTGTCCGCTCGCGATCGTACACAGCAGGGTCAAAGTTCACTCTGCAAGTTTCACAGAACCACAAAAAGCCTACATTTGCCGTCCAGGATGAATAGTGTGATTTCGTCAATCCAACGCAAGTTTGATGAAAAACCGTGCTACATAATCCACTGCATTTGATCACTCTTCCTGGGTCAGTGGGTTTGGAGCATACTTGACATGTTTCCGATGGCATGTTGAACAATTAAACAGTTGAGTAATCGCCTATCGGTATGCAACGTTCGCTTTACTGGTGATGGGGTGAGCTTCTTACTTTTGCTGATGGCGCTTCGGAAACCGACAGCGAATCGGGTATGCAGACAATGGACTCTAACAATGTCTAATCGAGCCAACACAAAAAACTTACTAATTACACGATATTTTAGGCACAATTTACGCATATGGCACTGAACAATGATAGACGGAACTGATTGCAGTAATCAAAACACACATCAGCTAATTAACAGAGGCGATAACAACGTGTCAGCTAATATAAACGTAGAGCACACGAACGACCGTGACACAAGACTTGCCACATGCAAGATGAACGAACGACTATTGTATATCTTTATTATGTTTGCTATCTTTCCATGTGTTTAAATGCGTCTCGCACAATACACGAGCGGTAGTGGAAATCAAAGAGCAAGTTGGATGACAAAAACTTGCAGTATTAGTGCAACAACAACCAATAGGAGAAGAAACAGATGAGAACTATTCATACCTGAACTTATCAATTACAATAAACTACTAAATCATTATTCCATTTTCGTTTCAGAATTCAAACGCCCCTCTCTTTCTTGCTTCACTTTCTGCCTCCTACTATCCTCTATGTAATCAAACACTTATTGGGACTGAATAGTTAATAACCGGCGCCTGCTTGTGGAAGATCCCGGTGTGCTTTATGGTCTAGGGCATATCAACGGGTAGTCTTAGTAGGTTCTCGTCTAGCCCAAACGCAGATGGGCGGACAGTTGTCTGTCAGGGCGAGGACTGAGAAATTACAATTACAATGACGAAAGATGGTTTTAAAAATTTACAAAAAAGTGTAAGGAGTAAGGAGTTCGAGATGACCAACCTGGGCGATGCGAACTATTTCCTGGGCATGGACATCACGAAGGAGAGTAGTAAGTACGGGAATTCGCTGCAATGTAACATGGGGCCAAAAAACCGAGAGATCCGGTTTTGGTGCCCCTAAGAGTGCGAAAAGCCCGATGGAGGATAGTTTCATCAAAACTAGTCATCCACTTGCGTCAAACATGCAATATCGGAGTCTTGTGGTAGCGTTGCTGTACATCGCTGTCTGCGCGAGACCGGACATTGCTGCTAGCGTATCTATCTTTGGAAGGTGCGTATTCGCTCCGACGGAGGCTGATTGGGTAGCAGCTAAGCGTGTTGTATGCAACCTAAAAAGCTCAAAGGAGTATCGGTTAGTGTATGGCGATTCTGAAGGCAAGCTAACAGGATACTAAGACGCTGAGTGGGCGGGTGACGCAGGAGGAGCAATTTCCTGGCTAGCCGTCCGGAGGATTTCAGAACATTATCGTCGTTGAGTGAGGCAAGTCAGGAGGCAGTTTACCTTCTGAATTTGTTCGAGGATTTCGGTGAACCGTCGTTCAAACCAGTGACGCTGTGGACAGATAACGAAAGCTGCATCAAGTTTGTTGCTTCGGGATGGTCAACAAAACGTTCACGACACATCGAAACTCGCCAGTATTTCGATAAGGAACTATGCGATACAAAAGTATTGAAGCTGCAATATTGTCTGAATAACTGAAGAGATGGTTTCGGATATACTAACGAAGGCACTGGGTCAGATCAAGCTTCGGACGTTCGCTACCATGCTCGGTCTCTCCGGCCGAGATCGTTGAGGAGGAGTAGTGGAAGGAGCAATGATCGAGATATCCTTACTCGACACTGCCGTGCTGTCAAATGAAGCAAAAACGTATACTGGCAGCACAGCTTGCTTTGTCGTTTACACGTTTTATCATCTTTCGTAAATCGATCATACACGTGTAAACATCGTTCCTAATCAAGTGTTTTTATTGTCTGTGATTTAAATTCTCGCGATTACTTATTCCACTTGATGAATGTCCCAATATAATTCGGGTCTGGAGGCCTTACAACTGGATCTCGAATGCTGAGCACCATTGTCGATATCAACAGAAATTCGAGCACGGAATTGGAAGTGGGTCAGCCACACACTACACAGGGGCGGAAACGAAATCTGCAAGCAAGCGCTGGATTGGATTTCAGCAGGACATCGCAGCAGAGGCAGATCTAGGGGCTTGTGGCGTCGGAAGTCAATAGCCATCTGACCTGAGACCAGGTCAAGGCTATAGCACAGAAAACAGACATTGATGTCCATATACCTTTTCTTGGAAAACGTGTGTAAAAGTTAATAATGGGCTGCCGGTATAAGAAGCAAGTGCAGAGAAAAACTAACAAAACTTTTCAGGTTATGTGCTAGGCATTATATTGATAAACATTTGCATGACAGTTTTCGCACAACTGCAGCGCCGCCTGCCAGGAGCATAACGACATACATTTGAAATGTCGGTTTAAAGTTTTACACAAGTAGCTGTGTTCTCTGTGGCTATAGCGAGCATAAGAAGGCATAGAATAAGTATTGGATTGAGAAGTTAAAATGCCAGATGGGATTAATTTTGCCAATGAGAATAATATACGAATAAACCATTATTGATATGGGAAACAAAGTATTTAAAATCGATTTATCTGCTTATCATTCCTTCTACAGCACTTTGATTTAAGCTTTTGATTGATAGCAAACATCGAGTGTTTACCAATCTAGCTCGTGCAACTAATTACCTATCGAGCGGATTGCTAAAATCATGGATCTAGAAAGAACAGATTTACAAATCATTTGAAACCTGACCACTCAAAGATGTGGTTCAAAAATCGAACGGAAATTCCAGCTTTGTTGTTCCTTTTCCCAGCACTGATAGTCGGAGGTTTGAATTATATAATGACGCTTTTTGTCTTCCAGCTAACTGCTTTACTCTCCAGGCGATTCTTTGAAATGTATTAAATGCAACAATGCGGATTGTGAAATTGGTTCACCTGAATTGGAATGTACTACAGCATATGTGCTACATACCCATGAATCCCTGAAGGAGTTGAACCCCTCGCTGGGATCTGTTGCTCCAGTAAATGCGGAATATGATTGCTTCAGACTGAACTCGTCCATTGTTGTGAACACCGGGCATAATATACCGATTTTGGAGTTCGGCTGTACTTTTCGACAGACAAAATTCTGCGAAGGATGGGACGATGACGTGCTGGTTCATGAGTGTCAACTTTGCCCAACGGACCGCTGCAATGGGAACGCATCGGCTTCAAATAGCACCGCTGGAGTGGACGGTAAAATCCGCATTGGAACTGAGCTGGTGATCGGTGGATTGTGTTTGATATTACTTTTTTTATAGTTTGTGGATTGAAATGTTTAGCATACTATCAAACCTATGCCTAAGTGGTTGTAATTTATTACAGTGATAATTCAACAGCCATTGCGTTATTTGCACACTTGTTATGCTTTTGAAAATTGCAATAAATAACAGTCACGTTGATCAATCGATCACCCTACAATGTTGCACAGAGTTTAGTAAATAGTGAGGAATTGTATTTGTAAATAATTAAACGATTGCGCATTGGAAGTCGTACAGTCTTCATTCTTCATTGATCATTCTATCAAGATGCAGCTTGTGATGAAAGGATTCATCTTTCCTTGGTTGTTGGTGGTACTTAGCATTTTAATCAATGGTAGGTTCTATTTCTTAAACTTTGTTCAATGACAACAGCTATCATAAAGACCTCTTCAATTCTAGTAACCAGTGGATTACAGTGCAAGCACTGTCTAGATCCTAGGTCCTGCCGATCGAGCCCGGAAGCAGTCGAGTGCGCAGTGGACAACGTATCACTTCACCATAGATTGCTCGGGTATCAAAATCCCGGTCTGGCTTCCGCTGGTGATGGCAGTGCTGATGGCTACAAGTGTTTCGATCTTAAAATGACATATGTGAGTCCGTTGACCGGTAGTAGCGTTCTGGTTGAACAGAAGGGCTGTACTTATTCTAATACGGATTTATGCTCGGGATGGGCATCAGCTGCCCAAGTAGAAAGATGCAGCACCTGTGATTCCGGGGATGAGTGTAACAAGTGACGAGAAGGTTGGAAACATGAATCACGTAATTTATCAAGCAAGTGTGTAATGCTTTGGGCTTTAGACATTAGATTTTTTTCTGTAGTTGTACGATTTGTAGTTCTCTACGGTGAATGAAATAACATGTACATCAATAAAATGAACCTTTCCTATGCAATCGTTTATTACTATGTTTAGAGACACAATCACGTTTATCAACCGATTTGCCACAAAAATTGTTGCCAAAAAGACAGTTGTTTTGGTTATAACCGTTAGCTCCTTGCCAGCTTCAAATTTTGAGTTTATTAAGGATTGGCGCAGTTATTAATTCACATCATATATGCCTCATGCCCAGGGAAGTGAAGAAATGTTGAAATCCAGAGAATGTCAAGACCTGACACTCGGAAAGCATATCAAAACACCTCCAACATGGTTAAACTTTTTTGCTGCGCCTTTAACGGCTGAACTGAGGGAAATCTTTGTAGCCGAGTTCAGAGTATCGTTGAAAATGTGAGTAAAATAAGTCAAGGTGAACCTAAGCAGCGGCGTTATATACCCATCACCCACTGGATAGAACGAAACTGTCACAATTATTCCACTACCACGGCCACCGCCAGATGTCGCGGACTGGTGGTGGTGGTCCAAAACCACAAAAATTGCCGATTTTTCATGCGTTTACCTTCACCCACACTGACAAAACTACCCATGCAGCATCAATCATAGTAACCCATAAGTCAGCAGACAAAATTTGACAGCTCTATCTGTCAATCTCCAACCGTGATGGCAAACCAGTGAAGCAACTCCGTTCAGAAGTGTGTGCGTCCAAAGAACGGAACCCCGCTGCGTTGAAAACGGATATTGTGCGGCAATTTGTGGACGCCGGAAACGCTCGTTTCGGCATCTACAACATCTTGGAACTATTAGACAATAATCAGAGCATCGAAAGAAAGCCCGGTTCCGGACGGCCGATGGCCCTAGGCGACAAGAAGCTCCAATGGATGCTGAAGAGGAAGACCGAGGGAAAAGTGGCTACATCGCTGCGTGCGCTTGGCCGGGAGGTCAACCGGCCAAACAGTAGAAAAGTACCTGGCGAACATGAACATACATGTCAGAGTTGTGAGTTGTGTCATTTTTTGTGATACAAACTACCAAATGTCTTATCAAACATATCTTAGCAAGTGTCTAACTAGTTGAATCTCGCTTAAAGCTTAAAAACTTTCTGAGTTATAATAAAAAATGTAATCGATCATTACGTAATAGGCTGAGTTAAGGGGCACATACCTTATCTATCTTAGCTTTTTTTATCACCATCCGAAAAAGCCTATTTTTTTAATGCAAACGTTAATGGAACTATGATTAGGCGAATGGGCGAGTTTTGCAGAGCATCGGTATTCAATTTATGAGTGGCTCCAACAGCATTCCTACTGTTGATATAAGTCGGTCCAAACCGGCTTCAAAGCGTTGCTACAAATTGCATTGTCTTTCCAATAACAAAAAAATACAACCACAATTTGTGAATGGGCCCAAATCAAAAACTGCGAAATAAGAGCTTTATTTTGATTTATTTTTGTTTTGGCTGAAAATGTCTTTATTGAGTCGTTTTGAATTTTTCTTACATCATACAACAAACCGCTTTTAATTGTAATTTCATTTGAATTTATTAGAAGCATTTAAAAAAAAATCTCAATACGCTGATTCGAATTAGCTAAGTGCCAGGAAAAGAACAAATGAACGATTCTGAAGAACTACCCAACAAACATCGGTGTTGAATTAGAGCTTGTTCAAACAAATTTGGAGAAGCTATTCAGCTATTCTAGAAGAAGCAGCTGAATAGCTTCTCTAAATTTGCTTGAACAAGCTCTAATTCAACACCGATGTTTGTTGGGTAGCTTACTTCAATGGGTGGAACTGTTCGGAGCCGTTCGCTGTAGTTAGCCATTTTTTTCCACCTTATCGACATCATCTCAAAATATTTCAATATCATTACCATATACATTGCCATATGGGACCTCGCTTAGCTCAGTTGGTTAGGGCGCAGCTACAAAGCAAAGCAATACTATATTGGAGGTGACTGGGTTCGATGCCCGGTCTAGGAATTTTTCGTTATGGAAAAATTCTCGACTCCCTGGGCATAGGGTATGATTGTACTTGCGACACAATGATACTAATGCCTGGCATCGAAAGCTCTCAATTGATAGCTTTGCACGGTGGGACAATTTAACTCAATTTTGAATCGTTTTTGACTCACTTTTGTCAAAAGTGGAGTCACTCATATATGAGTAAATGTGACTGGGATTACCAAGTCGACATATCTCAGACACCGACTTAAATGAGATCGATGTTTAAGATATGTCGACTTGTCAATCCCAGTCACTTTTACTCCTTTATGAGTGACTCCACTTTTGACGAAAGTGAGTCCAAAACGATTCAAAATAGAGTTAAATTGTCCCGCCGTATGAAGTGCATTTAGAAGTTGACATCAAGCAATAAGCGATTTGTGAGAGCAATAAGCTTGAAATGCTAAAAGAAAAAGAAGAAAGACCGTATACATCTATGTCATCTACATATTTATCTATATCATCTACATAAATTTCTATTCTATCTTTCACATATTTTTCTTCTTTAATATATAAAAATAAATGTTTGTTTGTTAGTAACGCTAAAACTCGAGAACGACTGGACCAATCTTAACGGTGTCGTCGGATGATTTGTTCCTTTTTGCCCAACAAAGGTTTAAAAGAAAAGAAAAGTTGGGAAACTTAAAAGGAAAAATCGGAAAATTGGAAGATAAAAAAAACAGCAGTTTTCCATACAAACAATATAAAATTTTGTTTGTAAAAATCAAATTTTGTTGGTAAAAAATATAGAAAAATCACAAGTAAATGGTTCTTAACACAATGATTCAAATTTTTTCTCTCTAAAAAAACGGAAACTTTAAGAAAACCCCAATTTTTCACAATTAGTTAATAGAACATCTTCAATTCAGATGCCAGTGCTAAATTGTCACAAAGAAAATGCGCAAAACGTTTTTGTTTTGGAAAGGTTCTTTTTTTTGGTCCGGCAAGACATCACATAAAAATCAACTTTATTTAATGCGTGGAACTTCCAAAAAAAAGACGACTTCAGTATTCCAACATAATACACCAATTTAAATAGCCAATTGAGCACAGATTATCAACAACTTGAAATGACTGCCGAGTGTCATTAAAGTATGGAGGCAATATATAAAATATATAAGTTCTCCAGTATGGGAAGATCCATTAATTATGTCATGCAGTAGGGGGGGAGGGTGGTTTTGAGAAAACGTGACGATCCATACAAAAAAAATTGAAGGTCCATACAAAAAACGTGACAAGGGGGGGAGGGGGGTTTATAAAAAGTCAATTTTTGCGTGACGTAATTAATGGACGTTCCCTATGACAATTGACTTTCAATTTCAGATTGACTACAACAATGAAGGACATTCATGCGATTAAAAAAAAAACGATGTAAACATCGAATACCGATTTATTGTGTGAATCGATTTTTAAAATATTGCATGCTATAGAAGGCGAACACGAAATTATTGCGACACCGAGAATGTCATGCCAATTTTCTTATAATTTTTAGAATCAAACCAAAATTTTAGGGTAGTTTTATACATATATTTACTTCAAAAATCATAAGAAAAGTTAATCGATGGAGCCTTGAGTGTAAAATTGAACGCATTTTCGCTTGATGCCCTCCATCAAAGTCTTTACAGTGTCATCCGGTACCAGTTTCTCAGTTTTTTTTTCCATTTTCTTAACATGTCCTTCTCGTCTTTGACTGTCTTCTTGCTCTTCCGAAGTTCCCGCTTCATTATTGCCCAGTACTGCTCCACCGGGCGCAGCTCCGGACAGTTTGGCGGATTCATGTCCTTTGGAACAAAATGGACAGAATTGGCCTCATACTACTCCAGGACACTTTTAGAATAGTGGCATGATGAATCCTAGAGGGTTTGAGCTGTTTAGTGGAATACCTGTAACTAGAAATTAGAAGAAAAATTAGTAACTTCCATTTAATTCCAACTACCTTTGCTTATCTTCGACAGATACGCGTATTTCGTCTACAATGTGCAGACTTCTTCAGTGTCTCGTACTAATAACTCGACTTGTCGACTAAGTCGAGTTATTAGTACGAGACACTGAAGAAGTCTGCACATTGTAGACGAAATACGCGTATCTGTCGAAGATAAGCAAAGGTAGTTGGAATTAAATGGAAGTTACTAATTTTTCTTCTAATTTCTAGTTAGTGGCATGATGCCAAATCTGGCCAAAATAGCGGAGCTTTGTCGTGCTGCTGCAAGAACGGCAAAAGGCGCTTCTCGAGGCACTCAGATTTGTAGATCTCACCATTTACTGTGCCCTTTGTCACGAAAGGCTCACTCTTCAGTTCGCAAGAGCAGATGGCCTGCCAAATGAGATATTTGGAGGCGAACTTCGACATTTTCTTCTTCTTAAATTTGTCGTCCACATAGAACTTGCTCTTGCCGGTGAAAAACTCCAACCCCGGAATTAGCTTAAAATCGGCTTTTATATACGTTTCGTCACACAGCAGCCATATTTTGTCAGCACCTTCTCGTAGAGCTTCCGTGCCCGAGTTTTAGCCGTCCATTGTTGCCGCTCATCGCGGTTTGGGAAGTTCTGTGCCTTGTATGTATGTAGTCCAGCTCTCTTCTTTGCATTCTGGACGTAGCTCTGCGACATGCCGATCTTTTTAGCCAAATCACGGCTTGAGACGTTGGGATTTGCTTTAATCATCCGCTTCACCTTTCCCTCCGTCTTTTTGTTCTCCGGTCCCGGTTTTCTTCCAGCTCCTTTGCCGTGGTCCAATGTCAACCGCTCCTGGAACCGCTTCAACACTCTGGAGACGGTTGAACGGTGAATGTTCAACATTTTTACCCACTGCCGGTGCGACAGGTCAGGAAATGTTTGGAAAGAATTTGTTTTCTCGACTCGCGTTGGTTCACCTCCATTTTCGTTGAATCGAAAAACACGACTTCGAGTTTGACAGCATGTATACAATACACATCAATGAGAAAGTGTGCAAAATTTGGTTGATTTTTACCCTATGGTAAAAAATTTATGCCCTGTTGAATGTGTCGCAATAATTTCGTGTTCGCCCTTTAAATTAATAATTGAACGGAACGAACTCCGTTGGGTCAGCTTGTCGTCTACATATATATGTACATTATATCGTGATATGGCTACCAATAGGTTCATACATGTCTCCCTCCAAATTTGCCACGAGCTTGGCACAGCACACGACTGTATTAAAAATGGCTTTCCAGCCAGCCACTCGCTAGCGACAACCAATGACCCTTACCTTTCCTTATCAATCAGACTAAGGCCGGCGTGGCCTCTGCTGTACACAGAAGTTGTCTCCATTCTATTCGGTCCATGGCTGTCACTCGCCAGCCTCGCTGTCTGCGGAGGGTCCACAAGTCGCCTTCTACTTGATCGATCCACCTTGCTCGTTGCGCGCCTCTTCTTCTTGTACCTGTCGGTTCGTTTTCGAGAACCATTTTCACAGGGCTGTCGTCCGACATTCTTACGACATGCCCAGCCCATCGTAGTCGACCGATTTTTGCAATGTGTACGATGGGAGGTTCTCCTAGCAACTGGTGCAATTCGTGGTTCATTCGCCTCCTCCACGTTCCGTCTTCCATCTGCTTTCCACCGTAGATGGTACGCAGCACCTTCCGTTCAAAGACTCCAAGGGCGTGTTGGTCCTCCACTAGCAATGTCCATGTTTCGTTGCCGTAGAGAACTACCGGTCTAATTAATGTCTTGTAGATGGTCGACATTGTGTTTCGGCGAACTTTGTTCGATCTTAACGTCCTTCGGAGTCCAAAGTAGGCACGATTGCCAGCCATAATGCGCTTTTTTATTTCTCTGCTGGTGTCGTTATCGGCGGTCGCCAATGAGCCCAGATACACGAATTCGTCTACTACTTCGATTTCATCACCGTCGATCTGAACTCGTGCTAGGAGGCTAACATTGTATTCTCGTGAGCCTCTTCCCTTCATGTATTTTGTTTTCAACTCATTAATAACAAGCCCAATCCTACCAGCTTCAGCCTTAAGTCTGATGTACGTTTCCGCCATCGTCTCAAAGTTACGTGCTACGATATCAACGTCGTCGGCGAAGCCAAATAGTTGGACAGACTTCCTGAAGATCGTGCCACTCGTGTCCATCCCAGCTCTTCGAATCACACCCTCCAGTGCAATGTTAAACAACAAGCACGAGAATCCATCACCTTGCCGTAACCCTCTCCGAGATTCGAAGGGACTCGAGAGCGTTCCTGATATTCGGACGACACACATCACTCGATCCATCGTTGCTTTGATCAACCGCGTCAGTTTTTCCGGAAATCCATATTTGTGCATGATTTGCCAATGACCCATCATTCTCTTTGGTTGCTTGCCCGCAGTTTTGTCAACCTGGTCCCTAAAAATAAGCTTGCTGTCTAAGGTTACACCAAGTTGGAAAGCTGATTTGGCCCATTCTACCGTTGTGTTGTTAAGGCTAATTTTACAATCCTCAGGCGAAAGGCGAGTGCCCCATGGAGTGTGGGAAGAGGATGACCTGGGTCTTCGCCGCGTTGATAAAGATTTTCCATTCGGTGAATGAAGAAAATTTACAAGGTGTCCCCGTTTTATATGCGGGAAGTGCCCAAGTAACCACAAGCATTATATTATTGCACTTATTCAACCCAAAATCAACATCGGTAATGCGGGAACGCATGAATTCAACAGTTGTCAAGTAATGAAGCGTTAGATTAGCATAATAATGTAGTGATGCATTACCAATGAAATAATGCTACTTTACCAATGTCTTATGGCATTACAAAAGATATAGCATTAGTTCGATCTTAGTGGGGCCCTTTTCAGCTTTAATCCAACTTAAATGATGCACTATACGTAATGCATATGTCCTATTTATGCATGCTATTACAGCCTCATGGTTACTTGGGTGATGTCTTATAATGCCGATTTTTCAGAGTAAATTTACTCGATGCGCTGTACCTCTTATTGTGGTTATTTTCAATACTTTAAAATTATTTACGGATAATATTTGATAGTTGAATTGATATGCGGGAAAATTTCCAACCAATTGACGTAAACATCTCAAAAGTCTATCGAGCAATTATTAAGTTATTAGCGATTAATTTGTAACGATATTTCGTGACAATTGCATATTTTTAGGTTTTCATTTGACACCCTACACTTGCCGTAAGACGTAGTCTACATCAAAACAAAAATCCCCTAATGAATCCTACGGGCTCCACATGCGTCTGGGCTTGTAAATTGTTTATAATGCTCGTCAATTGTGCCAAACGTCACGACTTCCATTCTCATCCCAGAGCAAGGCATACACTATCAGTAAAATCGTTGTAATGAGTGACATTGAACTCTCACCACGACCAAACATTTAAATTTATACCTATAACGAAGCAAGCTTAGCAATAAGATTATTTCCCATTTACGTCACTGTGGTCAGTTGAGTAACCCTACTCGATCACATCGCATTCTTGAAGATGCAATAAAATGCGAATTCGTGCGACTAAAAACCCCCGCGCAAGCATCTTGACGCTCATAAGCAAGTCGGAGCAGCAACATAAAATGCTTCCATTGTAGTGATGATGTCAAAACGACGCGTCGCTAGAAATGAGTCAGTGGAATCCGAGATTCATTCAGTCACTAATTGTCGAACGGAAAACAATGTCGTCCGGCTTCGCGGTTGTTTTGGTTTTTGTTGCTGCCACATCTCTCAATCCAGGTTCAGTATTTTTGATTTACTTCACCAACGAAAATCTCCAGCTAACAAGGTGTCCTTATCTTGTTGTAGTTTCCACTCTGGATTGCTTGTTTTGTGAGCTTTCTGCAAACTGGGAAACATGTCGGAAGGAAAGTACGATTTTGGAATGTACAATCAAACGGGTCAATCAGTACCATGGAGACATGCGCGAAAGCAATCCAACCTTGGAGAAGCTGGATGAATCAACGCCAAATGTTACTTTCAGTTGCTTTTCTATGGAGATGGAATTTACGGGAGGCGGTGTGGCTCAGAGTGGGGTGATTTCGGGATGTACCTTCAAGCAGCAGCAGATTTGCGAAGGATGGACCGACGAGACAACCTTGACCAAATGCAATATGTGTGAATCGGAGGATATCTGTTCCGCAGGTAGTAGAAGTTTTGTTGGGGAAAATGTGGAAATGATTACGAAGATTGCGTTTACCAGTGCTGTTATGGTGATCGCGAATGTTTACAAATGATTACAGTTTTGTTTACTATGGCTTGGTCATTGAATATACGTTAAAGATGGTTTGGTGAAAGTAATGTTGTCATCATTCGTTCGTTGCGGGCTCCCTCCCTGGATTGTTTGTAGTTGATTCCGATAAGTGAGCCAAACTCTCAGAGTCTTGCCAATTTAAATTCCTAGAATTCACTTTTACCACATTGCGCCAGCGCTCGGTTGATCAGATGAACTCGTCTATTAGGCTCTCTTAGTTTATAGGTATTTTTTATTCGGGTACGTAGAGATTTGCTTTAATCAGGGTTTTGTTGAGAATAAATAAGTTTATGAAAATTTCAAATCCTTCATAAAATAGTAGCAGTAGGAAATTGTCTTGTGTGGTGAGTAATGAAGTAACTTTTGATTTTTGTTTCAGGAGCATTAGAAAAGATTTAACAATCGTTCCTCTATCGACGACCCTAAATTGGAAGCAAAAACACACTCTTCTTCTGCCAGTCGTCCACATACTGCATGAACATTGGCGTGGAAATCCTGCACCGGACTACATACCGCAATATCCTGTTTAGGATCGAACTCGAAGAAGATAATCGTTGAATGCAAATAAATCCTTTTGAAATGTGTCTAGAATTTTCGTGTTTTAAAAAAATTAAAATCATAATGTAGTGATATTTTATTTTTTATTATAGCTCTCAATTCTAAAATAAGCTCAATTGAGATGAAAATAGAAACCAGTCTCCCCATTGGTGTATTAATTCGGGGTTTTACCTTTGAGTGCTGCAATCTTTGTCTTATTAGGAGGAACCTTGTTAGAACTCACTAACCAGATCGGCCTTTTCACTAGGGACTTACTTTTTTCACCCTTCAGACTTTACCTGGGATTTAGGGTCGTTTACTGGCTCCAAGAGGAATTGGGCGGAAAAACTTCCCATACAAACCAATATCAAAGTGGAAGAAGTGGCCAAGAAAGATTAGGAGAAAAGGATCAGTTCAAAATAGAGGGTTAAATTTCGATTTGAGTACAATTTTCTTTTTAATTTATTATTATTATTCTTACTTTAAGAAAAGGAAAGGGAAGGGAAAATTACCGGTATTTGCTGAGTCGCCAGTTTCACAGGCGATGATCTGGTCTATGGACCGTCCAACGTCCACCCGTTTTCACGTTCCACTCGAGTTCATTGTCTTTGCGGTGCTCGCTGTGTAGTTTTCGGCTCCGATTTAGCACAACTATTCCATCGGACTCACTGTCAGTGGCAGACACCCAGGCCGTTGCCCGCTCGATATCCGAAAAGCCACCACTTTTACTTGCACCGGCCGACACCCGCGAATTATAAACTACAACCTTTCCTACTAGTCGCTGACCCCGGCAATGGCAGCTGCTTATATCAGCTGACTCCGTATAATAGTGTGGGAGCCTTCTCATCGACAGTCGACTGTGGGAGCTCACTGAATAGCGCGTAAGGAGACGCCCCAAGGGTGGAAGCGATCGCTACGCGATGCGAAGTTTGACAGATCGCGCGATGTCGCGCGACTAACCTCCGTACATTTAAACAAAGCAAAAACATAGTTAACACACCATAGTGGACGCGACGCGACTCGACGCGATGAGCGATTTCCCTGCGATCGAACAGGACGTGCACTGGTTTGTCGCTCGGTGTCGCGCGATCATATATCTTCTTCTTCTTTTTTAGATTTTTTTTATCGAAACCAAACCGCTTCGACTTATTGTCCAACATTTCAAAAATTCGTGTGCATTATGGCGGAAGATGGATCTATCGAAGCGAATGAAATGATATGGAGATGATTTTCGGTTCATTTTCTTTCGTGAAAAGTGCTTCGAATCGCGTTCACTATGGGTATCAAATCGCGTCGATTATAGATTCGATAAGGATCGCGTCACATCGCGTCGCGTCGCAATTGCTTCCATTATGGGGTCCACCTAACGGTTGACACAGTAAATGAGAGAATAGGGATGCCAAGGATGGGAAAAAGGATATATAATTCGATTATAATTCAATTATTTTAATTCACATATTTATTTTTGGTTCATTTAATACTAGTTCATAAATTGAATGTTTATCAAAATAAAGTATAAAAAAAATAAAAATAAAAAAACAATATATACAAAAATTACATAAGCTACAAAAATTTCAAATTAAACCAATGTAACCAATAGACAGGTTACAACCTGAGATTTAACATTATTGTCTGTCAAAACGTAATTAAAAAAACTACAATGGACTGCCCTGAGGTTGTACGCAAATGTGGCGTAGAACTACGTAGCAATGTGTAATGAAAGTTATAATCATTTGTTTCAATATTTCGTGACAGACGGCATTTGTAAGCTTCGTTTTTAGCATGCTCCTCTTGGCATAGACTTGCATTATATTTGCGCTTCGGAATAATTAAGAAACCGTTTAAATTTCCAAGCCTTGTTTAAAATTATTCAATAGATTTCCGGTATGTGGCGAAGGAAAACCTTCAGCCACCGCTGGCCTCTAATTGACAAGAGTTTGGACAAGAATTTGGAACGGTATGTCAGATATACTCCAATCCAAACAAACTCTTTACCTGGGAAAATCAAATGGATTGCCTTAAAAAGGACGGATTTTAAATATTTCATCTTTGCACCTGTTGTATGGCCCAAAAACACACACTACTTTGTCATGTAAATTTATGTCCTCTGAAACCGACACATGCAAGCGTTCTTTAGCACATAAGAATGAAGGGATAAGAAAATAAATTCAATCAAATACATCTTTCGTCCAATTGCGTATGTGTCAGTTTCTGGAGACATAATTTTACACGAAATCTCTTTTGACGTTCTCCGAGTTTTTATAAACATGAAATACGTCTCGTGTAAAATTCATAATCTCTAAGTGTGCAGCTTTACTAATAATGTGCGACAGTTCATTAGCCAGAAATATAAGCGTCATATTTGCAGCAGATGGTTAATTACTAGTAACTGATCATGCACATGTTGCCAGTTAATGCATTTGCTACACACATTACTGATAAGGATGGTGATTACCGAAAGATGGCTGCCAGCTAGATCACACTCCTTTATCTTGTGGTTGCGCCAACCGGATGGCTACACTGCGAACAAAATTCACGTAATATCCACCTGAAAAGGTACGCAGGTATTTTCCATCGTACTTTTTAGGTGAAAATTACGTGTTTTGGTCATCATCAAATCAATTTCAGCTTTAAGTGATTCAGATGAAAATCAAGTGATTTTCACGTAAATTTTATCGAATGTTCCAATGATTCTCACGTTGGCTTCACATACACTTTACTTGATTTTCTAGTTATGTTTATGTGATTTTATGGTGAATTCTATTTGTTTTCTTTATTAAATATATTTATAAAATTAGGCTTATTCTTCGCCATGACTGTTAATAAGAACCTTATGTGAGGTGATTCTCTATTTCATTATGACTTCAATAATGAATCTGAATCACTTCACTCATGGTACAGAATAAGCCTCAATGCATTCTAGTAGAATGTTCTTTCTATCATTCTAGAATAACCACTCACGCAGATTGCATTATTCATTATATTCTCTTTTTGGGTGAATACAATTTAATTCGTTAGGAGAGGGCGGGGCTATTTGAACCACTTTGTTTTTTATTATTTTGTTTAATTTAATTCATTTAATCATTCAAATATACATCGGTATAATTCTTAGGTACTATATGCTGAATTGAATCTATTCTTTATTCTAAACATATATAGACTATTGATACGGTGCAGGGTAACTGGAGGTGTACAGAACACATCAATATTTAATATATTTAAACGATTCTCTTATTATTTTCACCAAAATCTGTGCCATTCGCGGTGATGCTTTCAACACTTGGAGCAATTGGTAAGGCCGCATCAACAGGCTGACATCCGGAAAGGATTTCAGCAGACTGCTTGTTTTTGTTGTTTTCCGTTGGGCCATTTATTCATTTATAACGCATTATTTTGATTTTTTTTTGTTGGGGCGTAGAACCACTGCGTACATTGAGTTGAACTTTGTGGTATACCCCTGTTTACTATACTAATTCGTATTTTAAAGCTAGATCACCATTTGGCAAGTGACCAGCCTAAATCGCGTCTCCCAGTCAGGCAACATTGAGTTTATAAAATCCCCCACCTTCCCAGGATTTGCAGTCCAAATTTCTTTAGGTTGCATATAGCCACTGTACAGAAATTTAAGTCTGCTCTTGTACACAGCATCACAACTGCAAAGCAGATGTTCCGAGGGTTCACGTTCCATGTTACAGAAACGACAGATATCATTCTGAATCTGGCCAATGTTTTTCAAATGATATCTACTCGGGCAATGTCCGGTTACTAGGCCAGTATAGGTACAAAGAACTCTCTTATTGAGCTCCAGAAGCTTTTTACTAATTGTAACATTTGGAATTATAAACCTTTTCGCTTGAGAACACTTTGTGGTGACCAACCAATTGGTCATCACCCTTCGCTCTTCCCAAGATTTTAATTCCATTTTTATGGCACAGTATGATACACCGCAGAATGGTTCTGGGCCAATAAACTGTGCATTTGAACCTTGTTTAGCAAGCTCGTCTGCCCTTTCATTGCCTTCAATGCCACAGTGTCCCGGAACCCAGAATAAGTTTACCGAGTTCTCTTGGTACACCTTTCGCAATGAAAGAATGCATTCCCAGACAAGTTTGGATGTGCATTTATAATTACTTAACGCTTAGAGTGCCGCTTAGCTGTCTGTAAAAATACAAATATTTGCATATCTATATTTTTTCTTCAGACAAACGTTAACACATTTTATTATAGCAAAGATCTCCGCTTGGAAAACCGTTGGATAGTTTCCCATCGCCTCTGAGATTTCTACCCCAGGGCCAAAGATTCCTGCTCCCGTTTTTGTTCCAATTGTTGAGCCATCTGTGAAGAATTTTATTGAGCCATGACGAACAGTGAGACCTCCGACTTCCCAATCTATACGTGACGTTTCACATATCTTGTAAGGGATGTCATGGTTTTCCACAGGTTTCATCCAGTCTTCATTTTTATACATTACTGGCCCGTTTTGAAGCTTTGTGAAATGCTCAGGTGACCGACTAAGTCACCAGACATGAAAGTTTTCAACCGTTTAAGTCTAAGCATACTCTTTTCCGCTTCTAGTTGCACGTATTCGTGCAAAGGCAGCAGATTTAGAATTGCACTCAACGCATTTGATGGAGTGCTGCGCATCGCTCCCATTATAGCAATGGATACTAGCCGTTGAAATTTTGTAAGCTTTTTCTGTGTAGTAGCCTCTTTTGTTTTTGGCCACCACACAAGAGAAGCATACGATACTTTTGGACGTATTATCGATGTATAAATCCACATTATCATTTTTGGTCTTAGACCCCATTTTCTGCCAGTTCAGTTTGGCATCCAGTATCACTCCTAAGTAACATGTTCAGTAAGATGAACCTTTAATCCTCCTAGCTGAAACGCTTTTAGACTAAACTTCCTTTTCCTAGTGAAAGGTACAATTACTACTTTTGCTGGATTAATGCTAAGGCCTTCCTTGATACACCAAGACTGGGTCACTTTTAGGGCCCATTGCATTCTTTCTGAAATGATGTTGTCAAATTTTCCCCTCACTATAATGACTATATCGTCTGCAAAACCTACCACCTCGAAACCTTATTCCTCTAAGCTTCTTAGAAGCTCGTCTACAACTAAGGACCACATAAGTGGTGAGAGGACTCCTCCTTGGGGACAACCTTTCGTTGCCCGTATTGTAATAGACGAACTTCCCAACTCTGAAGTGATTTCTCTTGTTGCGAGCATGGTATGAACCAAGTTAATTATGTTTTTGTCAAAGTTCCTTTTCTTCATGGCACGAGCCATAGATGAATAGGAAGCGTTGTCGAAAGATCCTTCAATATCTAAGAAAGGGCAAAGTGCTATTTCTTTTACCGAGAGCCTTTTCTACCTTTGAACTGTTGACTTACCAGACTGGTAAGCAAACTGGAACTCAGATAGTGGATGCTTGTTCATGTAATTTGAATTGATATAATCATTCAAAACTTTTTCCATAGTCGTTAATAGGACTGATGAAAGACTAATGGGTCTGTATGATTTAGGATGCGCCTTGTCTCGCTTTCCTACTTTAGGTATGAAGATAACTTTTACTTGTGTCCATGAAGTTGGAATATGGTTGAGTCTTAAACTAGCCTTAAAAATCTCAATTAATGGCGAGATCAACACTGCTTCGCCGTTTTGAAGTAATGCTGGAAATATCCCGTCCATTCCTGCAGATTTGTAAGGCTGAAAAGATCTCAACGCATTTTCAACCCTGGCTTTCTTAAAGATTTTGTCAGCCAAGTCACTTGCAGCAATCTTCGCTCTAACAGACATTTGAGATGTCCTTGTAGAACTTTTTTCACCTTCAAGTGATCCATCTGTGATTGGATCTACACACAAAACTGATCCAGGAAAATGTGTTTCCATAATCAGCTTTAACGTTTCACTAGGAGTTTTTGTAAAAACTCCATCCTCATTCTTCAGATTCGCAAGTTCAATCGTATGATCCTTTGCAAGAGCTCTCTGAAGTCTTGCGACTTCCGGACTATTGCTTATGTTTTCACACGTTAGAACCCAGGATCATCGTTTAGATTTTCTTATTTCTTTATTGTACTCAGTAAGTACACTCCTATAGGGGTCCAATCTGTGTTTTTTTTCGCTTTATTAAACAATCTACGAGATGTTTTACGCAGACGTTCCAACTTAGAGTTCCACCATGGAACATCCCTGTTAGAGGACGATTCCTTGATAGGACAACTTATATGGAAAGAATTTAAAATCGTATCATTTATCTTTTGGGAAAATGATTCCAGTTTCTGAACTGAATCAATCTTTCCACCTTCTGTAAATAACTCCGAGTTTAAATGTTGTGCATATTGATCCCAGTTTGTTTTCCTCGGATTTCGAAATGTAGAAGTTGACCTATTTCCACCACTCCATTCGAACACAATGTGTCTATGATCCGACAATGACGTTTCCTCAGAGACTTCCCACTTTGAAATACGTTCATAAATTCGCACTATTGCACAATGTCAAATCCAAGACTTCTTGTCTGATAGCATTTGAAAAGGTAGGTTCGTTTCCCTTATTGCATATGTCTATATTATTTGATAGAGAGATATTCCAATAAGCACTCCCTCGACTGTTGATATCCGTACTACCCCACACGGTATGATGTGCGTTGGCATCACAGCCAATTATGAATGACTTATTGTTTGCTCTGCAGTACTTGACAAATGAGTCGATCTCAGGAGGAGGCACCTCAGAAGCATCACCTGGAAAATAGGCTGAAGCCACTATGACCTCAGTTCTTCCTCTGGTGGTAGGCACTCAACCATGACCGCAACAATGTCCCGTTTGAAGAATTCTGTAATGGGATAGCAATTCAGTGTTTTTTCAACCAAAACAGCAGCTCTTGGCGTACTCTGCTTTTCATCATAGAACAACTTACAGTCCTGTGTTTGAATACCAAGTAGGGAAGCGGTACCTATTTTGAGCTCAATAAGCAGACCTCCAAAGGAAATCGGTGAATATGCACTGAATACCGAACATTGAGTACACAAGTTATTCACAATTTATTCGTCCACTTACCGTTAATCGTTTAGCAACACGCAAAACATTCGATTCTGATAATTTTCTTCCAATTTGATACGGAAAAGTTGAAACTGCTATGTACCTATATTAATAATATCACGAAAAACATTAATCCTATCTGTGTACATATCTTAATCGTACTGATTTTAATCAAGAAAAAAATACAAACAAGTTAACGCTCTTCACTACTACACCCAAAAAAGAAGTAGATCATTTGACAGCACTTCACGTGTGTTTGGTAGCATGCATATAACCAAGCCAAAATTAGAGGGTTTGTTTGTTATTCTTCCATAAAAATATTGACAACATGACTCACAAGAACGTTGGGCAAAGAATGCTCTATAAATGATTGAACACGAACACTAGCGTTGATGTGTATGCTATATAATATGTGGGTAGTGCAACATCAAGCGATTACGTCGATTGTCAACACGGTTCAGAATAGGTGCAAGCGTATTTAAATTATTGTGAAAATTAATCCCATAGTTTTCTAGTATTTTATCACGTATTCGTAGATTCTCGTGTGGCTAGTGTAATAAGTGAAGTGTGATTTATATGGTTTGTGCAATTACGCACCGAAAATGTGTAAGGATATAGTGCAATTAAAGAGAAAACTTGGAGTTTGTCTCGAGTATATTCCTTAGTACGGTTAGATCAATACGACTGAATTTGTAGTGCAAGGGTAAGCAATTGTGTTGAAAATCTGATTGCTCATAATTTTTACGAAATTTAAGTCTCCGAAACGTTTTTGTAGTTTTTAATTATATTCAAGACCTAATTTCATTTGCCAGGATTATATATTCTGGTTACTGCGCCCATTTATTGGGAAATTAAACATCTTTTCACGTTTGAAGTTGGATGGCTGCAGAATGTAATGGATATATGTACAATGGTGATAATAGGTTCTGTTTCCCTATTTTTCCTTTATTAGTCCATGGTTCTTGAGTTAGTACCACGCCCAGCCCCTCTTTTCCAAACCTCCGACTCATGACAGCAGATGCTTCTTTTGCATGATGGAGGTTCACCTGCAGGAACTTAGTTGGTTTCATTTCTAAGGGTGGCACGCTCTTTCTTGCTTGTGCGGGAAGCGATAGACCCAATGATGCTTTTAATTGTCAGGACGTATGGAGTAAAATACCCAGTTACACCTTTTAGCCAGTTTGCTGTAATTTGATCCTTGCATTCAAGACACACATCACCTTGCCTGTTGCTACATTTTGAAACTTAGACTTTACGTCATGTCTTTGCTCCTCTACTTTTTGTAGATGAGCTTCTTGCAGAGCATCGAACTGCACTGTCAAAATTTTGAGTTTTGGATAATCGTTAATGATTATTCCACTCTTTACAATTTTTGCCGATTGACCTCGATTTAAATAAATTTAAATAAATACTAATAGATTATATTTCATTGTCTGAAAGTTTTAAAAGGATCGGTCAACTAGGTAATTATCTACAGCGTTTTATCCGTGATGCAATTTGATGTGGGACACCCTTTAGTTGCTATGGAAAACGTCTATAGGGTGCGCTAGGAAAAAAAAATTAAACTTCAATATTGGGTTAATTTGTTTAATTTCATGACTTATTTCAATTGACAGTGCAATTGTTTATGTTTACTTTCAAGTGTTGCATCAAAACATCGGAATTGTTTCATTGCTAAATTTTGAAAATGTGTGTCAAGGAAGTGTTAACGAGTTCATTGCGCCAGAAGATGCCGAAGGACCCAAGGTGATAGGGTGTCATTTGACCACAGTTTATCGCAACAGAAAGTCGCTGTCCGTGGTTTGCACGTACTCAAACGGATCAAATCGTTCGGGTAAAGATTGTGTTTCCATCGGGAACTTGCCAAGACGCCAACATTTCTTACAAATTCATGTGAAGAATCATCAAAGAATTGCACATACTTCCAGCGCTACAGTGAAACGATTGATTACGAGTGACAAAGCGTGCTTTTGTTGAAGAAAATGATAATCCTGTTGTCCTACGAAATCTGTTCAGCATCGATATGTCCAACAGCCGAAAAGACCACTTCATTACAACGAAGAAACTTCAGGAAGGAGAAAGTGAAATTCAAGTTCCGAACTAAACATCCGGCTGGTGTTAATGTTCGGACGTCTAACGGCGAAAACGCCGCATGTGTTCGTTGAAGCTGGTTTTAGAATCAATATCCTTTATCCTTCATCCTCATTAGCTCAAACAACTCAAACAAATTTGCGGTAGAATTAGTGCCAAACTAGTGGTATTGTCTCTACCCTCTCCTAAAAAAACGCATCTCTTCATCTGCCACATCAGTTTAGACATATCAAAATGTCGTTATCGTTGAACTCACCCATTATCTGTTGGGGTATTGGGAATGTGAAGATTACTCCGTACGATTCTCGACAGTTGCTGATGACGGAGATCGAGATTCTAGCTGTTCAGAAGTCGGCGATGATCCGCAAATTTTTTCGAAAGGCTAGGAAAACAACAAATCGATCCCGGAAGAGCGACGTTCTGCATTGTGATTTAAGGACGTATCAGGTAAAATAAGAATCCAAAATCAAATAACTATGTTTGACCGTAATGAACACTGCTCTATATTCGTACGACACTTTAATTCGTACCACTTTTTCGTAATAACTTTCGTTATTGTAGCATCACCCTACTAACTATCAATACAACTAACACCAACCAGCCATTACGCGACCTTGACAGCTGCTCCGAGCCTGCTCTGGAAATGTCAACCGCTCCGTCATCCACATCTTGTACGCCTATCGAACTGGTAGTGCAATTGACGTGTTCCAGTACGGTCCTATCCCATCCATCGCAGAAGTCCGGCCTATCGAAGGTACAACCCCGCTCGTACATTACAGCCGACGATCCTGGCGCAAACTTGAACCTAATGGCCAGCTCGTAGCATTTGTAGCGGTAGTATTGGATTGGATAAGCCGGTTCAGTCGGAAGGTATGGATTCAAGTTTTGCAAATTTCGATGCAGATCGGTGGCGATGATGGGATTGCACTGTCCAACTTTGACCTTTTTGTCGCACGATTCCCACCCGGTTTCATCGTTGCAGTGATTGCAGCTGAGCGTTAATGCTGGAAAGTAATGCAAGCGATCGTGATAAGTTCTTCAGAATGCCAACGTTAGTAGAATGTTACCTTCAGTGGAGATGAGTAGAAGCACGCACAGAACGCTGATCGTGTTCATGGTGGAGTTGACTGTAGGCTAGAGAAGTACTGACGTATTAACATTAACATTAGGTGGACTTCAACATCTGATATTGAGTACATCAGCAAACTCTGTTGTACTCGTGTCAAACGGGAGATTACCGTTGAACAATTAATTGACTTTGGCTGATAACAGAAGTGGTTAGTAAATAAACTCAAAACTTTTAAATTAAAGGTAAATATGATAGAATAAAACTTAATTGACAGCTGGTATCACTGATAATCCAAGGTGGTGTTAATCGGTGGAACGAATGAAAGATTCAATTCTTTTCAGCCAAGATAAAGGTCATTGATTATAATAGGGTCGTTATCTGTATCAAAAGCCCCCTTGATATCCAAGAATACAGAAGCCATTTGCTCTTTTTCAGCAAAACTTAACTGAACATCGCTGGAAAGTAACGCAAGACAGTCTTTCGTTCCCTTACCCCTACGGAAACCATATTGAGTATCTGAAAGTAGGTTGTTCGTCTCAACCCATTTGTCCAGACGGAAGAGGATCATTCTCTCCAACAACTTTCGAATACAAGATAACATCGCGATGGGTCGATAGGAGTTGTGGTCGGACGCGGGTTTCTAAGGTTTTTGAATGGCAATAATTCTCACCCGACTCCAACCATCCGGTAAAATGTTGAGTTCCAGAAACTGAACAAACAAGCTCAACATGGGCCTCTTAGCAACATCTGGGGATTCTTATGCAAGTTGAAATTGATCCTGTCAGCCCCTGGAGCCGCATTCCAACACGAAAGGAGTGCGAGAGAGATTTCTACTATTGAAAAGGGTTTGTTCATCTCATCTATCGAGTTCTCGATTTCGCGAGGAATCATCTGCGCTTACACAGATTCTGGAAAAACTTTCCATGTGAGCTTGAGGATCCATTGATCCACTCGCACCGTGTTCTAAAGAGAACTCATCGACGTTTCACGCGATTGCCCATCCTCAAATCGTCTTCAGTATCCGCGTTTCTTGGCCTTAATAAGGCTCTTAAGTTCACATTCTAAACCGTGTATGTACTGTGTAAACAAACCTCTGTGCACTGCTGATACCACGGAGAAGAAGGTTTCCTTTGAAATGACGTCCCTGGAACTAGTGGAGTTTGTGCAATTCTACGAAAATGCTTTCGAACAAATTGTGAGGTCTAATTTACAGCCAAACGTGTTACTTCTCCATTGTTGAGAACTGTCATATTACAGTTATCACAGAGGGCATACATCGAGGTAGACCAGTTTGTACAGTTCTTCCCAGCCAAATCTCTCATGATCAACCGCGGAGCTGGAAGGACCGAACGAATATCTGAAAGTTGTTTTCGGTTAAATGAGGCTCTACACCCAAAATAGAAAAGCAAGATTGTAATGCAATTTCGCATGATTTTGTTTCATTTCTCGTAATGAATCGTAACTTGGAGAAACAATACAACATCGATCGTGGGCAAAAAATGTGTTGCAATTCGCTTTGAAAAATTCAATGTGTGCGTGAGGTTGAGCAGTGTATTAGTTGTTGAGTATGAGATATGAGTCCGGAGGTTCAATGGCTCACAAAAAGAATACGATCTCGATTCGAACCGTGGGTGCCATCGTCATGGCTCTAGATTTTAATCATTTTAACAAGCCATTCAGCGCAACAACAATAAAGCAAATGTCGCACGCACACACTTGTATGGCTTCGTTTTCTTCATAAAACGCTTGGTGAAGGGCAAACTTGATGAAAGGGAGATAGAGGTGCAATGACGAGTGAAAATAAAAATAGAACACTTGATAGCGGAATTCCAACAGTGAACAATAGCATTGTGGCATTCTGTAGTATTGCCTCACCCACATTGAAAACTTGTTGACGGTTGAACAAAGACCCAACGGTTGCTTCGACTGTCGAGTCACTAAGCACACAGCGATACATTTGTTTTGAGGAATCTGTGTGCTGTCAAACGCTTGCACACAGTTGCATGGCTTCATTTATATCATAAAAAGCTTTGTGGATGATGGGCAAAACTGCTTTTTCTAAATAATTCTCAAGATATGATAGCAAAAACTGTATTTTTTATCACCATTTCCACTTTTGGGTGTAGCATGAATATACGCAGATGCAATGCAAAGGCTTTTGGACGTTAATAACTCTCATTTAACTGAACACAGTGACCTAATTTATACACCATTTGATCAGAAAAACTTACAAAATTGTTGCATTGAAATAACAGTTAATTGCTATTAGTATAACTAGTTCATGTTTTTTTCCTATCCGGATCCTCAAAACCGGGTAAGAAATGGTTCAAATTGTCTTCTCCTTGTTATTTCATGTAGTTTCATTTCATGATGAATACAGAAAAAGCCACATTCTTCAGTAGCAAAATTATTGTTTTAATACCTAAAATTTGAGGAATGTTCACTCTATACACCCAAAATAAAAAAGCAAGATTATAATGCAATTTTGCATGATTTGGATTCATTTCTCGTAATCGATCGAAACTTGGAGAATAAATGCAACATTGGTCGTGGGCAAAAAAGCAACACATAAATTCGATTAGAAAAATTCAATGTGTGCGTGAGGTTGTACAGTTGATTAGTAGTAGTAAATTCAATGGCTCACAAAAAAAAAGATTACGATCCGCTACTGAGAGTCGAACCACGACCGTCAGCATGACGGCTCTTCAATGTAACCATACAGTCACCACCACAAGTTGAGGTGAACGGAATAAAAGCCCTACAGTTGCTTCGGTTGTCGAGGCACTCAACGTTACAACAATGAAGCAAATGTCGGTCGCACACACTTACATGGCTTCGTTTATTTCATAAACGCATTTCATAAACGGTGACTTGATGAGAGGGCGATAGGAGGGTGATGACGAGTGCAAATAAAAATAGAACACTTGACAGCGGAATAGCAACAGTGGCAAATGGCGTAGCGGCGTTCTGTATCATTGTCTTACCCATACTGAGAAGTTGTTGACGGCTGAACAAAAACCAAACGGTAGCTGTGGCTGTCGAGGCACTAAGCACACAGCGATAACCACTTGCACACACTTGCATGGCTTTGTTTATACCATTAAAAGCTTTGTGGATCATGATGGGCAATATTGCCTTTTCAGAAGCATGCAGATTTCTCAAGATATGATTGCAAAAACTGCAATTGCATTTTTTGCTACAATTTCAACTTTTGGGTGTAGAAGGAGTTGAGCTGTTTGGTCCCCAAAAGTACTCCTCGAACGTTGTTTTAGCGAGTGTTCTAATTTTCCCGGAATTGTTTGTATAACAGGCGCTTCTTTCATGTTTCTCCTCGCAATTCGAGCAGTGTGCCTTAATAACGCAATGGGAGGTCGTATGTCCCATATAACTGCATTTTTGCCAGATCATGACCCGAGGTACAAACAATCGCACAGGTAGTCGAAGTTTTCACGATTCAATGACCAACCGCCTGCTTCAGCAGGATCTTAGGGCTCAAACTTGTTTCTTCTGCTGGATAGGCTTGCGACCGGGTTAGTTTATGAGTTACCTTTTTCTTCGGTAGCAGAGATGATTCATTTCCCGACAAATCATCCATGATTCAGCCGTGGAAGCCTTAAACGCGCAACCACTGACGCAATTTGAAATGTACAAAAAAAAAACACAAAGATAAACAAACTGAAGCTACACCAATAAACACACTAAAGAATTACAATGGATTCAGGAGAGAAAAAAATGTTCATAAATGTATCACTAATCTTCTGCAGCCGGGCGACGATGTGTGGTCACGTGTACCGGCTAGAAGTGGAGTGCATCGATGATGATGATGATGGTCGGTGGTAGTTGGAAGATGAGCGGATGAATGCTAAAACTTGATGGACTGCTGGTGTGCGCGACCACGCAGAAATGCGGTGCAAAATGGCTTATCACTTGCCAATTGCAATCAACTGTTTTTCGTTATTGCAGTAGAGGTGGGAAATCCGCTCATGAACAAGATGAACGCGTGATCTACTTTGTTTCAATTAAACGATAGCTCACCCGCTCACAAATAGAATTAGTACTTGAGCAGGAGCAGGAACGGGAGCATTTTCTGTTTGACAATAATTGATATGCGAGCGAGAGCGTGAATTGGAGAACCTGTTTGAAAAAGCTCATTAACTGAGCTATGTTATGTACCATATCATAGTGGAGCTAGTGCTATTTAACTGAGCGAGAGCGCCTATTTGATATGTGACTGCTAAAGTCAGGTGCACTGACTGAGCGAGAGCAGGAACGAGGTGGAACGGCCAGATTTTTAGATTTTGGTCCAACCAGAGAAATGTGCGAAATTGCCATGAAGAGAGCAAGAGCAAAATTAAAATTTGCTAGCAGACAAAAGTTTTGCTCTCACGCTCTCGCCAAACATACACGGCTAGCTGTTTCAACTCAGTTTTGAGTCGGTTTTGACTCACTTTTGTCAAAAGCGAAGTCACTCAAATTTGAGTATATGTTACTTGCATTTACAAGTCGACAAATCAAAAACATCGTCTCAAATCAGATGGATGTTTTTGATTTGTCGACTTGTCAATGCTAGTAACATTTACTCAAATTTGAGTGACTCCACTTTTTACGAGAGTGAGTAAAAAACTACTCAAAACTGAGTTGAAACGGCTGGCCGTGTACACTCCCGTTTTATTTTACTCCATTTTTGAGTACAATTGTGTACTAGTGGTAAAAAGTGGATATACTCAATTTTATCCAGGTCCTTTTTTCATCCAGTCCTCGTTCAGAAATTTCAATGGATTGATACGAAAGCCTTTCGGTATACTAAGATGCCCAGAGAGGTTGCCCTCTAAAAATATATTAGTCCTCCGCTGCCTAAGCGCGCTCTTTTTAGCTTCCTATTGCACATGTTGATGCAGAGGAAGCTTATATAGAATTGTATCTGTGGTTTTTAATGGTGTGCTATGCGTTACTCCTTTTATGGACATGCAGGCCAAGCGTTGTAATTTCTCATGCTTTTTTTTTGGGTCACCAAACAAGGGTAGCATAGACAATCCTGTGTCTCACAACAACCGTGTGGATCCAAAGAATCATTTTAGGCTTGCGTCCCCATTTTCAGGATTGTAGGATTGGAGACAATGAAGTCATTGCGTATAGAACCAAGTCTCCCCTGGTTGGTGCTTAATCGATGAGCTTGTATATCAATGGAAGCAAAAAGTTGCCAGAAGGTACGAAATGCATCTACGGACTCTTATTTTTACAAGGTTCTTCAATCGTAGTTTTGGATGGATAAGCGTAGATTGTTTTCTAAAAGCTTCTTCTTGATTGATGTGGATATTAGTTACACCAATCTTTGTGCGGTTAAAAAATTGTAAAAGTTTACGGAAAAAGAGTTTGTTTTGAGCATCGGCTGTGAACGAATATGTCGATGCTTTATAGCGCACTATTTTGCTATTGCGTGTTTCGTATTGTTTCGGTTATTTAAGGTATGCGCACAGCAAAATCCAGCCAAAGAAAACTCGCAGTATTTTATTTTTGGACGTATAACAGATGTGTAGACCCACAAAATCATTTTTGGTCTTAAGCCCAATATCCTGGTTTTGGAGCATAACCATAATGCAGCTTTGGTTATCGCATAATCAGCTAAGGACTACATAAGTGGGGAGATTACTCTTCCTTGGGGACAACCTGTTATTGCCCCTACCTTAATAGGAGCTCTCCCTAGCTCAGTAGTGATTTCTCTTTGTGCATGCATAGTATGAATCCAGTTGACAATGGTAGTGTTTAAAATTCCTCTTCTTCATAGCTCGAGCCATTGAGGAATAAGATGTATTGTCAAACGCTCCTTCAATATCCAGGAAAGAACAAAATGATATTTCTTTTACTGACACAGATTTTTCCACTTTTTCTACTAGCGTATGAAGCGCTGTAACTGTTGATTTATCAGATTGATAAGTAAACTGAAATTTTGAGTAACAATGCTTTTACATATAAGTTGACTTCAAAACCTTTTCCATTGTGTTCAGCAGCACTGATGAAAGACTAATAGATCTGAAGGATTTTGGATTCGTCTAATCACGCTTACCAGTTTTTGGTACAAAGATTACTCTTGCTAACCTCCATTTTGATGGGATGTAGTTCAGCCTTAAGCTTGCTTTAAAAATCTTCAACAAAAACGGAACCAGCATGGCCTTAGCCTTTTGGAGCAATGCTGGAAATATGCCGTTCACACCTGCAGATTTAAATGGCTGAAATGATATAACTTCATGTTCTATCCTGGATGTTGTAAAGATTTCATCCTCTATATCTAGTACTGTGCATTACTGGCTGTTAGCCTCATATAAAGTCTGCAAGGAAGAACCTTCCACACCAATATGATCAGAAGTCTAACACAAGTCCGATCCCGGAAAATGAGTTTTCATCATAAAACTTAAGGTAAAAAGTTAAATCTTAAGGTAAAAACTTAAATTTCATGCCAGGAAAACAATCGGAATGGAGAAGTTCGGCTATTTGCACACTTGCCAAACAAAGTTTGTCGTTTTCCTCCACTGGGACCATCAACGATGAAGTCTATCGCAAGGATTACACAAAAAAGCGTATTGTGCCTCTGTATCATGAACACAGTGTTCCCTCACTGTTCTGGCCTGAACTTGCATCCGCTCACTACGCTTCTGCTGCGCTGGATTTGACGAAGGAGCAAAGAGAGGATAATCCACCAAATTGTAATGAATTGCGTCCGATCGAGCGCTACTGGGCAATAATCAAGCGGCACCTCCGAGAGGACGGCAGAGACGAACAGTCTGTCAATGGTTTCATACAAATTTGGTCATCTGCTAGCCGAAAGATATCACAAAGATCTGTTGAAAGGCTTATGAATATCGGGCGTAATAAAAACTCGCCGTATAGCATTATTTCTATTTATTTCTTATTCCTTAAAACACATGTAACAAAGGGTTAATTCAGACAGCAAAATATCATTATTCGAACTTGTTATACCCGTATTCTCTAACTTCACGCTTGAAACCATCCATTAAGCTCTGCACGATGTCCTCAGTCACCCTTCTGGAAGTAATTTTCCCACAATATTTGGGACAAAATCTTTCTAATTATTTGCTAAGATTTTCCAAGGTTTCGCTTCACAACGGCCCAATATCTTTCAGTTGGACAAAGTTCTGGTGTGTTCGGAGGATTACAGTCCTTTGGAACAATGTTGACGTTGTTTCCTGCAACCCACTCCTGAGCCGCCTTACCATAATGGCAAGACGCCAAACAGGCCAAAACAACGCAGAACTGTGTGCTCTTGGATGAACGATAGTAGGCGTTTTTGCTGACACTCGATGACGTAAACTTGTTGGTTAATCGTACCTGCAGTTATGCAGATTTTGCTTTTCAAACCACAACTATAAATAGCCGGCCAAACCATGTACTTGTTAACGAACTTCGACAAATTTTTGGCCTTGAAATGATCGTCAATTTCGCCACGTTGTAATGCGGAATAAAACTCAAGGCCAGGAAGCTGCTTGAAGTCTGCTTAGACGTTTGTTTCATCATTCATAAGCACGCAGTCAAACTCTGTCAGCACTCTTGTTTTTGAACTGATTTCCTGCTTTTCGTTCCTCTTTGTTTTTATTACCTTGCATAACCTATATCCTGCTGCTTTCCTCACTTTTTGAACGAAAGAAAACGATGTTCTGACCTTTTTAGCCACATCTCGGATGGAAAGATTCGGGTTTTGCTTAATCAGCCGAACTTCATCCCGCTTTGATTTGAAGTTGTCTATCCGCTTTTCGCCAGATCCTGATTTTTGATCGAGAGTCTGATCCGATCTCGGAAGAGATTCAAACCGCCAATTCCTGTTAAAAAAGTGACATCGAGTGATTTTGCTTCGTCATGATGCGACATAGACGGATTTTCTAAACTTTTATGCAAACATTTTTCACGCACTTGTTGTTCTTTCGACTCCATTTTTTCATACAATGCTTTTGTGACAGCAAACCGTTTGTCAAAACGTTCACACACACAATGGCATTAGTGACATCTTTATATTGATAAATTAAAAAGATGTAGCCAATAAACCATGGCTAGATTTTGCTGTGCTCATCCCTTATTGTTCGGCGGTGCCTGTTTACAGTGTGTCTCACAATAGATGACATCTATGACATCATGACATTGTCATCTTTTTTCAGTCTTGCTTTATTTCAGCTGGGTAATATTAACAGCGGAATTGATTCTACCTGTTTTGAGTGTATTCTTTTGGCAGCTTATCGCTGAAGATACATTAAGCGATTCCGTTTGTTTATATTTATCAGCTGAAAGCCATACGGAAGCAAGTTTTGAACAGGCTCCTCAGACATGATCTGGAATGCAAGCCGTGCAAGAAACAACGGGTTCACGGGTTGACGGAGCTTCAAAAGCAAGCCAGGGTCCAAAGAAGCAGAAATCTTTTAGTTCAGCACGGTGACGGTGAGATTTTATTTTCCGATGAAAAGCTCTTCCTCCTTCAGGACAGTTATGAGCTGTAGAATGCTATCAGAATGGATCGAAAATCATGGTATGGGGCGCCATTTCACGAAAAGGAAAACTTCCTCTTCTTTCAAAGAGCCTAACTTAAAAATCAACACTGAATATTACATCGAGCAGGTTTTGAGGAACCATCTGCTTCCTTATGCTTCAACGCTGTATGGGAACACACCATATTGTTTCCAACAGGACTCAGCTCCAGCGCACAAGGCAAAGAAGACACAAGCTTGGTGCGCGGAAAATTTGCCCGATTCCATCACAAGCGAAGAATGGCCTGCATCTTCACCGGATCTCAACCCACTTGATTACTTTGGTTGGGGTTGTATGCTTTAACCAGTAGGCCGAAGGGGCTTACTTTTGACCGGTTCAAGAAACATTTGGTTGATATTTAGGACCAAATTCCACAGGAAATCGTGCGTGACAGCTGCGTTAGATTTACAAAGCGTTTGCGCAAAGTTATCAAGGGAAAGGGCGAGAGATTCGAATTGAATTAATACAGACTATTTCTAAAACATGTATGTTGCAAATGAAAAATTAATGCTATGATTTGTTTTTTTTTTTTGCTGTAATGCCATTTTGTTTTAGTGACTCCTATTGTGAGACACCCTGTACTAATATTTATGAATGATAAATATGATTACATCACTTATCATGGTGAATCCTGGTCCATTATAAAAAAAACCTACTTCCTTAGCCTTTTGTGAGGGTGCAGAGGTAAACACGATCCCTAAACAATAAAGGCCACACTAACATTCCGTCCATATTTCAACCTGATTGCAAGGCCGTTATTGGTTATTGCAGAAATTGAGTCACTGAAACGTGTACAGGGAGAATGGTCGGTTGCTCCCAACCATATTCAGTTAATTCATTGTGCAATTTCACTAATTCGTACGTGCAGCCAGTCAAGCTTAGCTCAAGCTAAAGCTGTAAACGTAGCTTGAAATGAAATGCCTGAGAAAATATTGGAAATACACTTTCCGAAGATTGTTTGTAACGAGAAACCTAAATTTTGAGACAAGGTTGCATCCACAAATAGATCCAATATGGTGCTTTTAGACCGAAATTACATCCATGTTCGACTTTAGAAAGAAAGTTTTTTAACTTTTCGTCTTTCAGAACAACAAACGTCTTCTTGAGATTATCTTCTTTTTTTTTAAAAAAAAGAATAGGCCGTGCGTTTCGTAAATGCTTTTCCGTTACCGATCAGAACCCCATAGGTGGAGCTTGGGAGTGATTTTCACATGACTAAAATATATACTGGCACTAATTAATGAACATTTAGCATTGAAAATCCACAAAATTGCCACTTAATTATTAAACACTGTGCCAACGGAAAAATAATGATTCGCACTAGAAAAACTTAAAATAGCATTAAAAAATTGATAATTCACTTTCGATAATTCAATAGCGACCGGTAATACTTTCAAAACAAGCAATGGAAATTACAATAAACGCAATAATAAGCTGATAGTTTTCCGTCATAATAACAAGTTCTAGCGCTACACATGTGACAAAAGTCTTTACATTTTTCAAATCTTTCCAATTGAAACCAAACAAATTCTTTTAATTTTTTTTAATGTTTTGATTTTTTTATTGCGATTTTGTGGAAAGAGTTGAAGTGTTTGAAGACTTTTGTCACATGTTTACCGCTAGAACTTATTATTATGGCGGAAAACTATCAGCCTATTATTGAGTTTATACTAATTTCCTTTGCTTTTTTTGAAAGCTTTACCGGTCACTTTTGAATTATCGAAAGTGAATTATCAATTTTTTATTGCTATTTTCAATTTTTCTAGAGCGAATTTTTATTTTTTCGTTGGCACAGTGTTTAATAATTTAGTGGCAATTTCACATATTTTTATTGCTATTTTTTCCATTTTTATTGATGTTTTATTACCCTGCCTTTTCACATCTATGTTGTACAAGTTTACTAGTTCATTCTGTTTATAGCCCAGTACCGGCGCTGACCCCGTCCTCACGGACTTTGGGGAAGGGGGAAGGATGATTAGTTTAACAAACATTGGTTAGAGACCGTGTTTACCTCTGCATCTCCAGAATTTTCAACAAATGAGGATAGTTTTTGTGATAGTTGGGGGAGGTTATTTTTAGATCATGGGTTCACTGTGATAAGTAGTGATGCGATTAGCATTGGGCAAATTATGTGTAGGTAGCGATATTGGAAATCGATTCATATTTGAAAATTAGAATCGGTTCTCGATTTATTCGATGGCAAAGTATCGATCTTTTTTTGTATCGATATTTTTTCATTCGAACATCGAAAATGAGTTGAACATCTTTTTTATGTAGTAGTATTTATTAGTTCGGGATACATCACTTATTAAAAAGTCAGATGTAAAACAACAACAACAAAACAAATCAGATAATTCAGGTTATCAGTTCAAAATGTTCGGTTCTAGATTCAGTTATTCCAGTATACTTCTGTTAATGAACTCAAGAAATCCAGTTTAGCCATGCGTGAGAAATTCAACGTGTGCCTGTTATCTATAAGGGAATGTCCATTAATTACGTCACGCAAAACATGACTTTTTGTTAAAGTCCCTCCCCCCCTTGTCACATTTTTTGTATGGACCTTCAAATTTTTTTGTATGGATCGTCACGTTTTCCTAAACCCCCCTTCCTTCCTTACTGCATGACATAATTAATGGACCTTCCCTTACTTCCCCTGTCCGAGAAAACAATCTTTCGGGTAATACAATGGTCAACACTCTCGATAAGAAATCTCGAACGATTGGGTATATGTGGGGATATTCGCTGCGAATTGTGTCCCACACTTGAAAAGGATCCACAGAACGTAGTACGACTTGTTGATGAAAAAAAATCGTAGTTCACCCGAAATATCCGGATTGTCATGTTATGTATTCTCCGTGCGTGGAGTAACGATTATGATGTTAGAGACGACGAGAAAAACTTGAGTGATCTCGGTCGTTGCGAATCAAAACAAACCCAAAAAAGGACAGAGTTCCTCTCCCATGTGCGCATCAATAAACAGAGTGCACACAATAGATCGCTAGAATAACTATACAAGCCACAGTGGTACATGAGCGTCTTTCCATGCGTCAATTTTTGCCTGTTGCAGTGGTGGACTTGGTCCGTCCTACAACCTACCCCGCAGTGGGATGTTAGGCAAAAATTGACGTCCATGGTTCGAATACCACTGGATACATGCCCTTTCGCTCAATTTCCTAAATAAAAACATCTGTTCTATTTCCAGCCTGCCGCACACTGACGGAACTTTCAAGACTTTCTCTTCACATTTTTCATTCTAGCCAAAAACATTAATGTTCACTCTTGGTGCCTCATGGTGACGAGCGAACATCTCCTTCTACATCGTCTCTTTGAGATTATCGAAGCAAGAGTTTGTTTAGTTGAATATTGTCCTCAGCTCAATTACTCTTTGAGTTGCAAAAATAAACCGTATTCTGACACTGAAAAAAACGAAATAGGCCTATATATTAAAAACTAGCTGAGCCCGGTGCGTGCGCTGCTACGCTTGCAACTAAATGAAGGAAAATTTAATGTAACTTGCACTTTTATGGTTTTTTTCGGAATGAGTTTTTTTTTCTTGACTAAGCAGGGGTTCAAACTTCTATCGAAACATGCTTCTTACCCGAGAAATACATGTTTTGTGTTTAAGTATCCTGGATAATTCTCATTTTTGGTAGAAATTTGTTGTTCGGGAGTAACATCGCCCTACCCTTGCCACTGCCGAATGAGAGGACTTCTCTCCCAACAATCGTTCCTCCGATCCGATCTCTACCACATCGACCGATACCGACAGCGATCACGGGCGATCGTTATCGGTGACGTCACAGCAGGGATAATCTGGTTGCTAACGAGTGGATGATCTGCTGTGCGGACAGTCGTGTTGGCTCTGACTCTCAGGAAGGATGGATGGGAGCAGAGCCACAATGGAAACGAATGTTCTGTGTTGTGTGTTTATACAATAAAGTAGTCTGTAGTTATGTAAATATGTAAATAAAATGTATGTGCTATGTGAATGGAAGGATGTGTGAGGTGATGTGTGGAAATGGTTGGATAGAACCCCAAAAGAAACCCGTAAACCCAAAGTACAGTCCACTTATGGAGACGCCAAGTGTTTCCTACCCCACAACTGGCAGTATAATTTATTACCCCCCAATCGGTGTTGGTTAGGGTCCGGTAACCCAACATTATGGTCCTTCGAACCGGATAAATCGGAAAACTGGACAAGGGAAACTGCCAGCTTCGGTCAATACGGGGCATGGATGCCAAAACGGTTGGTTTGTGGCGCAATTAGCCAGCAGCCATCACTGCGGCGTAATCAATTATCTCGAGATCGCCATTACTCTTGGATGGATATGGCACTAGAATATGATGGCTACTAGGAGTTGATAATCGTAGCCTAGCAAAAACAAATATGGACACTTTGGATTCTCGGACATTGACTGGACAGAACTTATGCTGCGTCGGACATCATAACATAAAAACTACGGCACATTGCCTGGTTTACCAGGTAATTATAAGCGCAGTATATGTCCAGCCGAATGGACACAACATTTCTATTACTGACACACATTTCTCTATCGGGCATCAATAACATCTCATCTGGAGCGAACCTAAACAACAACAAACTACAATCGCCGATCACAGCTGATGGATCAGCTGTTCAGCCGATTTGGACGTCAACAAAACGAAACCGTATCAAGGGATACAGTTGACACACCCACTACGATCGATTCGCTTTTCGTGTTGGACCAAGCACACAGAGATGCATGCCACAGTAGAGAGTCGAATGCTACATACAAACACGGAGATACAAGGTAGCCTACGGATCAATGCGGGATCAGTTCGTGACGCAATCGTTCGGAGCGATTGTGGGACAACAATGACGTCATACGCAAGGAGTGATTATGGATCAACAATAAAGGCATGCATCGGTTGGCATGGATCGGTATGGGATCGAGTAGCTGCACCTACTTGGCCAGGTAAGCAGCTTACATGTATATGTCAAGCCGAGCTAGGCATTACGTTTTCGGTATCTAACACTAATATTTTTCGGAACCCCAAACGATGACGTATTCACCATCGGCACACATCCACGGAGGCCATCATATCACTCGTCGATCAGCTGATCGTTTCGGAGCAAACGTTTTCGCACTGACTGCCGATGTCGATACGTAAAATCTGGATACGGATACAACAGGCAATACCATCAACGGAGAATCAATTTGGTTCAAACCTATCCATGGCAAGGACACAAGGGTGTCCTAGGAATGTCATGCCAAGGAGAGGATACAAGGGTATCCTCTAGGTACAATTTCTAGGTCTTGAGTACAAAGGGTGCTCAAGACTAAGGCCAAGGCTTGGACACAAGGGTGTCCTCTAGCCTTTCCCCGGTCTGTGCACAAGGGTGTGCAGACCTATCCAAGGTATGGGTACATGGGTACCCAAGGAACCAACCAAGGCTCGGGCACATCGGGTGCTCGGTAATCAAACGCCTGCATTTTCAAAATGTAGGCACCAGGCATTATGGAATCGGATACAGGAACCAAGGGGGCACAATCATTGAGAGGAAATCGGAAGCAAAATACATTCACTATTGGCATTTACTTTCGAGATGAAGCAGATAAATAATAGACGACGTCACCTTTTGGCTGGTGGCTCCATCATATGTTTTACCAGGTTAGTAATAACAGTATATGTACCAGCCGAAGTGACATGCGGATTCTACATGCAATCTTTCCCCACATGTACTCCAATTTTGGAATGAGGATATTCGCCGAAGCCACCACTTAACCCATCGGATTCCATGACCGTACAATGACTATCATTCAGTGATCGAGGGTATCATCGAAATAGACATCAACTACACCAATGGATGGCGCAACCCACGGTATAATATGACAAGGTGGACCTTGAGGATTTAAACCTAGCGGAACTGTAGACCAGTCCAATCTTGACATTCCAACAACGGACGAACTTCGGAAGGATCATTGCAAGGACATCATCAGGATAAAACCAAAATCTGTGTTCAACCAAGGAACAGGAGCGCAAAATTTGAAGGAAGTCTACATCGTTTTTACATTCGTCTGAATGAAGGATCGAGAACGGAGAGCTGAGAGACAAACGATATTATCATCAGCGGCAGCCGCAGGCAATTAAAAGGGGGGTGAGCAACCAATTCACCCACTAATACATTAACAAACAAATGTACGTTGGAACAAGGAAATCGGAGAAGGGCAGTACATCGATGAAGCATAATTACTGAATGGAGAATTCAGAAATGTTGGACATTTCAGGGTGGGTGAGTATGTTCGGGAGTAACATCGCCCTACCCTTGCCACTGCCGAATGAGAGGACTTCTCTCCCAACAATCGTTCTCTCCCAACAAGGGTCCGGTAACCCAACATTTGTGTTTCACTTGTATGGAAGGGAGGGCTTCCAGAGGGGGTGGTTTCTCAAACCACCATACAATGATTGCCTTCAAAACCCCCCCCATGCCAAATTTGGTTCCATTTGCTTGATTAGTTCTCGAACCATCACTCGGGGCTCTTCGATTATAATTAAAATTTGAGTTTCTTTTGTTTGAACCTTCCGCCCTTTCAAAAAAGGGGAGGGGTCTTGAACCTCCATAGAAACATTCCTGCCTTCAAAACCCCCCACATGCCAAATTTGATTCGATTTGCTTGATTAGTTCTCGAGTTATGAAGAAATTTGTGTCTCGTATGTATCAGAGCCCCCCTTCCTGAGAGAGTCGGGGTCTCAAACAATCATAAGAACCTTCCCCAGCCCCAAAAACCCCTTCATATAAATTTTCACGTTGGTCGGTTCAGAAATTTCCGAGTCTATAAGGGTCTGACAGGCAGACAGACAGACAGAAATTCATTTTTATGTATATAGAAATCTAGCCTCCAAAAACCTACACATGCCAAATTTGGTTCCATTTGCTTGATTTGTTCTCGAGTTATGCTGAAATTCGAGTTATTAGTACGAGACACTGAAGAAGTCTGCACATTGTAGACGAAACACGTGTATCTGTCGAAGATAAGCAAAGGTAGTTGGAATTAAATGGAAGATACTAATTTTTCTTCTAATTTCTAGTTACTGAAATTCATGTTTTATTTGTATAAGAGACCCCTCTTTCAGTGAGCGGAGGAGTTTCAAACCACAATAGAAACATTTCTTGCCTTAAAAAACCTCCACATGCCAAATTTGGTCCCATTAACTTAATAATTTCTCGAGTTATTCAGAAATTTGTGTTTCATCTGTATATGAGCCCTCCTTTCAGAGAAGGGAGGGGCTCGAGTCAACTTAGAAATATTTCTTGCCTTCGAAAACCTCCACATGCCAAATTTGGTTCCTTTAACCTGACTAGTTCTCGAGTTATTCAGAAATTTGTGTTTCATTTGTACGGAAACCCCCCTCCCGCCCCTTCCAGATGGCGGAGGAGTCTCAAACTTCCATAGAAACATTTATCTCCTCCAAAAACCTCCACATGCCAAATTGGGTTCCATATGCTTGATTAGTTCTCGGGTTATGCGCAAATAAGTGTTTCATTTGTATGAAAGCCCCCCTCTTACAGAGGGCGGAGGGGTCTCGATTTACCATAGAAACATTTCTTGCCTTCAAAAATCTCTACCTGCCAAATTTGGATCCATTTACTTGATTAGCTCTCGAGTTATGTAGAAGCTTTTGTTTCATTTGTATGGGAGCACCGCCCCCCAACCTAACAAAGAGAGAGAGGAGGGGTCTCGAACTATCGTAGAAACATTTATTGCCTTTAAAATCCCCGCATGCCAAATTTGGTTCCATTTGCTTTATTAGATCTAGAGTTATGAAGAAATTACAGTTTCATTTGTATGACAGCATCCCTTCTAGGAGAGGGGAGGGGTCTCAAACCACCATAAAAACATTTTTCTCCTCCAGAAAACCCCACATGCCAAATTTGGTTCCATTGATTAGTTCTTGAGATATACAGAAACTTCTGTTTCATTTGTACGAGAGCCTCCCTTTCTAGAGAGGGGAGGGGTCTCTGACTATCATAAAAACATTGCTTGCCTCCAAAAACTTCCGCATGCTAAAGTTGGGTTCCTTTTCTTGATCAGTTCTCGAGTTATGCAGAAATTTGTGCCTCACTTGTATGGGAGCCGCCCTTTCCAGAGAAGGGAGGGGTTTCAAACCATCATAAGAACCTTCCGGTGTCCAAGACGAATCAAACAAAGCAAAAATCTTGTCAAACGGTCCTTCCGCTCGTGAGTTAAATCGTGACAAAGGAAACCCCAGCTCATTTTTATTTATATAGATTTAATTTGAAAGATGCTTCCTACAAAAGAAGTGATTATTTTATTAGTTTTTCCTTGACCTTGACGAGACAATTAACGAAGGTGGCAAGGTATTCCCAGTATTGTCTTGTCATTTTTTAAAACACCGGGTTGCCAGGCGTGTTATTATACACAAACAAACGAAGTCGCTCGATGAGTTATGACATGACTGCGACGCATTTGAAGACAAAATTGGCACAAAGTTAAAATGTAGAGTGAATTGGTACACTTCCTAAATGGCAGCTTTCTTCACAGCCATCGAACGACGAGCGCATGCAGTGAAGCATAGCCTGCTATTGAACACCAATTTATTACGCATCCTAGAGTGGTGGCGCCTGCTGTTGTTGTTTCCACCGTTGTAGTGGTGGGACGTGGCGTGGTCACTGGTGAACTAGCGGAAGTTGTTGATAACTTGGGTGTAGTAGATGTTGTAGTAACTGCCGGCACTGTAGTTGTAGTCACACTAGCAGAAGTTGTTGTTGAGTTGGCTGGACCAGCAGACGTTGTAGTAGAATTAACACTTGGGGAAGTTGTTGTTGCGTTGGATGGACCAACTGTTGTGGTTGGAGCTGCTGTTGATGTAGTTACATTTACACTTGGAGAAGTTGTTGTTGCGTTGGCTGGCCCAACGGTTGTCGTTGATGCTTCGGTTGTTGTTGATGCAGTAACACTAGCAGAAGTTGTTGTTGCGTTGGCTGGACCAGCGGACGTTGTAGTAGAATTAACACTTGGGGATGTTGTTGTTGCGTTGGCTGGCCCAACTGTTGTGGTTGGAGATGCTGTTGATGTAGTTACATTTACACTTGGGGAAGTTGTCGTTGCGTTGGCTGGCCCAACGGTTGTCGTTGATGCTTCGGTTGTTGTTGATGCAGTGACACTAGCGGAAGTTGTTGTTGCGTTGGCTGGACCAGCCGTTGTAGTTGAATTACTGACCGGAGTCGTTGTACCTTCAGTTTGACCTTTGTTGCAATCATCTGGAGCATCACAAGTAGAGCATCGAACGATGGTTACATTGTTGTTCCACCCTTCGCAGATGTTAGTTGTATTGTAGGTACATCCTTTCTGCACTACTTCTGTGGGCTGACTCAATTCCAGATCGTAGCATTGGAAGACATTACCTGACTGTCCATCCAGCGTGGGATTGTGATTCACAAGATAATTATGATGCAAAGTTACCAGTTCAACAGTACACTCCTCCGGTTCCTGTGGATTTGCACAAGAATACCGGTCCAGACACGTACTACAGCGCAGAGCGTTGATTGCTAGAAAAGATTTTGGTCAGAGTTGTTCGTACATTCTATCCCTAAATTAAAACTTACCCGCCACAAGAAAGGCGATCAATACCAGTAGAAACTGGAAGCTCAAGATCCCTGAAACAAACTGCATTCTGCTAGAGTTGAAATCGATATGCCGCGATAGCTTATTGAACGCCGTGAATTAGGAGGTGAAGTTGAAGTTTACACGAGCACTGATAGGAAACAGCGTTTTTAAGTGATCAATTATCTAGCCGATTGGTGTAAATATTCCCGAACGTGTGTTTTAGATAGTGGGCTAAGTACATTGTTGTGTCGACAAGTGTGGCGGATTAGGCCGTACGTCTGCGCGATAAATTGATTCATTTTAAATTATATTGATTTTCCGCGCTGTTTCCTACTTCCCTTACAAAGAACGTTGAGCCTCGCTTATCCTTCAGTATTTGTAAGTTACTGTCTTACCTATGTCCATGACTAAAAAACCAATTTGCCGATAACAATGATAGTTTCTAATTGTTTACCAGCCTAATCCTTGCTCAAACTTGGTTATCTGGCACTATTGTGAGTGACTCATCGAATGTGGATTGCTTTAAGCCATTGAAAGTTACCTTTTCCATCAGTTTCAAATCCAACCATCATCCACCTGCATCACATGGCAAAATGCTTAGACAATTGAGAATCTACTTATTCTTTGCATTAGCTTGTTCGAGCATCAATCAAGGTAATCAATATTCTTAAACCAGCCTTATAAAACCAAACCAAAACGTCTCATTTTCTAGCTTTCGCCCTAAACTGCACAACCTGTTTGAGCTTCACCGGATGGGAGAATTGCAACAATCAAAGTAAAACAATGGAATGTTCCGTCGCCATGGTTAACGAGATCCACGAGGGACTGATTGATTTCAATCCCACCTTGGAGATCGTAGATGAATCGTCTGCAGCGAACGGAAACGCTCGGTTCCAATGTTTTTCGGTTGAGCTGGAATCGAAGGAACTACCGGCGGGAGAGTCCGATCGGGGCTTCGCTTCCGGGTGTACTTTCAAGCAGCAGAAGTTCTGCGAGGGATGGAGCAATATAACCCGGTTGATAAAGTGCCATACATGTGAGACGGAGGGAATTTGTTCGTTGAGTAAGGGCAGTTGGATGTTCGCGAGCTCCAGTTGGGTGGTGTTGGTTGGACTGCTGGTGTTGATAAATCCGTATGAATGATTTTGTTTTTGTTGGAATAAAATTTCTTCCTTTTTTACTTCTTACCATCTATCTTATCTTTGTTTTGTAATCTTTGAATTAACAGCACAATAATTTTGATGAACATATAACACACACTAGTTGCCACCACCATGGATCACAGCAAGCCGTGCTTTGAAACTGACGTGTTTTGTTTTAGCAAAAAATAAACAAAAAATTATTCGTTACTCAACTTAAACAAAGCATAGCGAATGTGTTTGTTTAAGTTGAAAAAGTGTGATGACCTATAGTTATTCCCGTTATTTTGTTTTTGCGCTTCGCCCCCGCACCCGAAGAAAGAGATATATAAGCTTAGTTTTGTTTGCTGATAACATAAGAGTATATTTCCGCTTTGTCGCGAGTGAATTGGTGATTATAAGCAGTGTTAAAGTGTTGGTGATTATAAGCAGTGTAGAGTCGGCTCATAGCGGGGGATTTTGAATATTGACAGAGTGTGCAGAAAAAAAAAGAAGAAAACCAGTGAAATGTAGAAAACGGCCATTTTCTGGTCAGAAGCAACGAACAAAGCTAACGCGTTGTATGCGCGGGTGAGCAGGGTTGCCACATTATTTTTCGTTTCTATCTTCAATTTTTGCCAAAAAATAATCTTGTTTATCTGTGTTTAACTGCAGAAAATCTAGGCAAAAATCTTTCCTTTAAGGGCATCTTCAACGGCGTTCCAAATCGTGGATTGGATTTATTTTTTTAGACCAAACGCAAAAACATCGCTGCACCGGTGTTGTAAATTTTGTTTTATACTGGATCTATTTTGCATCATTTTAAAACTGGTATATGTTTTGATCTATTCTTGCAGCAATTTGGAACAAGAAAAATATCGTTCCAAATCACTACACGCTACTTGAGAATACCAATTATTGAGTAAAATTTCAGTTCTTACTAAACAATAACTCAATTTTATTGAGTATATCCCGAGGAATGTTTAAATATGTGAGCCGAAAAGTAACCGTGTTTGCTGCATGTGATGCTGGCGCCTTTTCGTTTAATTCCTTCATAACGAATGCTTGTCTTAGTTTTTGGACAGCCACTGCATTTTCCGGGAAACGATGATCGAAATGCGGAGATTCCGAGATTCCGAATAGTATTTCGATTGCTCGGAAATGAGAAGAAATGAAGTCTTCAAAGTAAACAATCGGTTTATTGATAGATTGGTCATACATTCAACTGTTTGAGCTTGAAAATAACTCATACAGATAAATTTTGGAGAAGCCTCTAGTTGACGCATAATGTCCAGGAACACCGCTCTTGGCATGCAGAAACGCAGAAAGTGCTTCTCGTTGTAGGTTTGCGTGTCGCTAAAGTAGTCTTGGAACAGCTGATGACCGGAACGGAAATCACGGTCGACGTTTGGGCGTCATCCAGGATGTGACCCTCTCCATTTTAACTCTTGTTTATCCGCTGCCAAACTACAAATCGGAATTACTTAATATCGTTTTAATGAAATGCATGCATTCACACACTCACCTTTAGTCAAACGAAAGAAGAAGTATTCCTTGTCGTCAGCTAACGATGCACTACTGGCATTAACAATTATTTGGTCAAACCAATCAATCGCAAAATGTTTGTGAAAAATCTGCGATCTCTGATATTGAATGATCGACAGGATGACAGGTGTTGGCGGGTTTAACAACAAGAAATACAACACCGGTGCGGGGAACGCAAAGTTGGTCTATTTTAGCTAGTTCTATTCAAGTTTCGCTGAGGTAAATCAGTTTCGCTGAGGTATAAAGTTGATCTAAAAATAGACCGCCGCTGAAGATGCCCTAAACTTTGTGTTGTAAAAGTAGAATGGAAACTTTTCAGGTGCCTGAATGCTTATGCACTCCTTTTTATAATTGCTGTTGAGTTGAATGCAAAACAGTGCTGATAAATACTCATTAGAACACATTTATATTGATTAGCCGATACAAAAGGATCTTTTTAATAGGGAATAAGTGTATTAATTGTTCCCTACATCACACCACAGCAAACCGGATGTTCTTTCTTAAGGAAATTAGTAAGAAGTTCGCAGTGAACTTTCTTAGCAAGGGAAATGCCCGCTTCTCATCTGCTCGTTTGAAACACAGCAGTTTTCTCCAACAAGTCTCCAAGTCATTCGATTCTACTACCTCGATGTCCTTACAGATTATTACCGTCCTCAGCTCACGATACTCATTTTAGATGACCTGTTTATCACCGATTTCAAAGAAGATCGAATATAGATCGGATAATCGAGTACACCCAAAATAAACAAGCGAGATTGTAATACAATTTCGCATGATTTTGTTTCATTTCTCGTAATGGATAGTAACTTGGATAAAAAATCAACATTGGTCGTGGGCGAAAAAGCAACACCTCAATTCGCTTTGAAAAATTCAGTGTGTGAGTGATTTTTTCGGTGTATTCGTGTTGAGTATGAGATTCACAAAAAAAAACGAAAAACTGATATCCGAACCGAGGACATCTGCGTATTGGCTCTAGATTGTATCCATTCAGCCACTTTAACAAGTTAAAATGAATGGAATATAAGCCCAACAGTTACTTCGATTGTCGACGCACTCAGCCAAACAGCAATGAAGCAAATGTCTCTCGCACACACTTGCATAGTTTCGTTTATTTCATAAAGAATGGCAAACATGATGAGAGATCGAAATTAAAATAGAATACATGACAGCGGAATTCTAACAGTGGCCAATAGCGTTGCGGCATTCTGTTGTATTGTCTCACCCAGATTGAAAAGTTGTTGACGGTTGAACAAAGACTCAACGGTTGCTTCGACTTTCGAGGCACTAAGCACACAGCGATAAATTTGTTTCGAGGAAACTGTGTGCTTCCAACCGCTTGCACACACTTGCATAGCTTCGTTCATACCATAAAACGCTTTGTGGATCATGATGAGCAAAATTTTCTCTTCTGGATCATGCGGATTTCTCAAAATATGTTTGCAAAAACTGCAATTGCAGCTTTTGAAGTCCTTCAAAGTGTGCAACTTCTCGTGATCAACGCTCTATGCAGTAGTCAGAACTGGATCGTTCAGATCAAAGCGCTTAATGACCTGTTTAATCAACTCGGTATAGAAAGCGCAGCAGATTAAGGAGGTAGCCACCTTCACGAGCTCCAAAACCGTCTCAAATTCCTCTTGACAACTGACTTCAACGACAACAATCTGGTGGCAGATATATGTAGAACAATTCCAAGATACTTTGTAGCATCTGGAATTCCTGGGATCGTATTGGATCAAATCAACTGTGCCAGGTACAATGGCAGTTTTCCGCATGCGTAGCTTGCACAAGTTGCCAGGACATTTGAAAATAATAAAGTGGGGAAAGCCGCGTTTCAGCAGCTTCTGGACGGACCGGATAGAGCCCATCATTACCGATGCTCCATCTGATCCAAAGCGTACAAGCCTTTTTTGTAATTTGTGCCATCGATCTGGAACTGACTATCAATTGCGCAATATATACATATAAAGGTTTTCGCTCTGCAAGATTATACTAAATATAACAAAAACTCACGTTTGAAATAACTACATTTATTACTGAATGTATCTTTCATTTCCGGTTTTCAAATGGAAATTTTACCAAATCTGAGCTGATCTAAATCATGCAGCGCTGTGTGCCATTTGGTTAGTGTCTGATTTTACAGTTCAATATTTGTCATTACTTTATTATACACACTTAGAAATTATTAATTTTACACGAAAAGTAATTCCTGTTTGCAAACATCACTTATTGTTTTTTCTGTCCTTTTGTCTTTAACTCCCTTTCGATTAAAATTTTCCTGGTTTCCTAACTTAGGAGCAATAACTATTAGGCCAGTAAAAATAAAAGCGGATTCTGTTGTAACATCAGCATCAAGCAGTAAATATTGATCATGGCAACAGTAAACTAAAATGCATAAATTTTAGTTTTGTAAAATTTCAACAGATTTAACAAACTTTTTCAGGATACCTCAAATCAAGATTTTGGGAAATTGTTGCTATCGCTGAAACGAACGAAAACGTGCTTAAGCGCGAAACCAAAGAACTCTATACTTTAACACTTTACAACATTTCCTACATTTCAGGATCCACCAAATGGAGATCATAAATAATAGATACGAGTGATTGCAGTATTTTTCATTTACATTAATATATACACTATTATATAAATATTTCATGGGAATGGGAGGGACCATCAGGGCACCCGATTGAAGTACTCTGGATGGGGAGAGTGGCAATTCCAACTCCTCATTGCTAACAGTTTGTGAATAGAGGGCGGGCTCTTCTCGCCGTCCATTGGGGCATCCTCATGTTAGAAGGCTTGCTCTTTTGACCAATTGTTCAATCATGTTGTTGGAAGGAGATTCTTTATGTCCCTGTGGAAATGTGTAACTTTGATCAAGTCTATCAGAGAAGAGAGCCCATTGCTGTCGGACTTAGTTTTCGTGTTACAATGGGTGAATGTACATATCATATCATCCTGCTCTCGCGTTCGTTTTTTGGCCAGGAATGAGCATGCGGGACACCCAGCGACATTATAGCTTTTTCATATGCAGAATGTCGCCCAAAATATAGCGTGTGTGCTCAGTACTAATCTTTGCGGCATCAGCTTGCTAAACATACCTTCACTTTCCGGTCAGCAAAGACCCTTTCATGTTATGTTTTGACATTGTCCTCTGCAGGGGAGCGATTTTTCAGAAATTCAAAGTGAAAGAGACATTTTTTTTCAGTGCAAAAATATCGAAACTGACGTAATGAAAATGAAGCATCAACACAATTCAAAGCTCCAGAACTACATGTGTCATTTTCATACCTGGCCTAAAAACAATGAATGCTACTGTAAGACAGCTTGAAGTTCACTCATGAACTATGTAGATGTTTGTCACAGAAGCTTCGCGAACGCTTCATTCATTCGATGTTTTCTGTCACACGAGCATTCCATTCACTGGGACAAACGTAAGAGTTCGATCAGTATCAAACCAAGTTGATGAAATTTTTAAAAGTGGTTGTGACAAAAAATTGGTGTTTATTTTATACGCTATGGATCTTGAACCATTCCAGTCAAGAATTCAGTGTCTACACACTCAGACTATTTTACAGAAATCTGTAAAACTTTACCGAATTCTCAACAGCTGAATTGTGAAATTACGGATTTTACGGATTTCGGTGAAATTTTACCGAAATCCGGTAATTTTTTTTACAGATATCTGTAAACTTTTACCGAAATCTGTTAAATCGGATTACCGAACGTTCAGCTGTTGAGAATTCGGTAAAACTTTACAGAATTCTGTAAAAAAATCTAACTGTGTAGGTAGCGAATTAGTGAACCGACACTCACCCAAATAGCAGATCAATACGTCCGCAGGGATGGACCGAAAGCCTGGACTCTCGCAGCAAATGCACCTACGGACATGCAACCTATGACCCGGGCAACGTCATCCGTCATCTTCGTTTAAAACATCAAGGCTTGTTTGTCAACAAGCGCCAGCTGACGGTAGCCTTCGCCTGCTGTGTGCTAATATTCATTTATGTGTAAGACGTTTCATTTCTCATACGATGATTAAAAATTTGTAAAACTTAAGTCCAATGAGATTCTGTGAAAATAATTATGTCCAACTAGGTGTTGCTTGTCTTCATAGAAATGATTGGCGATCATCATATATCATATTATTGGCCTTTAATGGCGTAAACAATTAAATTGACTTCAAATATTTTTTTCGGTTTTTCGGCACGTTCGCCTAGACAATATTTATTACACTTTTGGTTGAAACAACCAAACTGGTGAAAAGTGTATTCCCTCAAAATTAAGGGATGAACCCAATGAGTTTCCCAATGTCCTGATATCCAATATGCTGATATGGTAGCTTATAACGGGTGGCAATTAAAATTTTGGATTTTTTTCGAGGCCTCTATGCTCAACAACAAACGAGTTCAGAGAGAAATAAGAGTGTGTATGCGTTAGCTCTTCCTCTCCTCTTTCTGCTAGTATTTTTTGTTTTGTTTATGCTTGCTCAGTTTTGCTCAAAATGCCGTCGAAACAAGAAGTATTTCGCGAGCGCGTTGTACAGTTCTACGACCTGCACAGAAATCTCGGCAAAACGTATACGGTACAACATTTTAAAAGCGAAACTGTTGCGACTTCGACTGTTTACCATATCCTAAGATCCCCAACAACTGCTCGCAAGCAAGGTAGTGGAAGACCAGCCAAAATTATGGACGCAAAAGGACTTCGTTCTCTTTCTCGTGCCTTCAACAACAAGGATTCACTGAGCCAACGGGATGCCGCAAAAAAGTTCAACTGTTCTCACCAGTACATCTGCATTGAAAAGAGTCGGAAAAAGTGCCGAAAGAAGACACGAGCCCCGGAATATACTGATGCACAGATTTTAACGCTGAAATCCCAATGCCGTTGGTTGATTAAAAATTATTCCGGAAAAAGTTTTGTTTTGGACGACGAAAGCTTCGAAGACGCAGATTCCCGGAAACGATCGATACTATTCAACGGATAGTTCTACTACACCTCCGAACATAAAATATAAGTTTAAACATAAGTTTGAACAGAAAGTGATGCTGTACATTGCCATTTCCGAGAAAGGCATTTCTAAGCCATGGTTCAAGCCCTCTGGTTTGGCAATCAATCAAGATGTGAACCAGAACGAATGTTTGAAGAAAATTTTGATCCCGTTTCTACAAAAACATCATGCTGATGGACAATACGTGTTTTGGCCGGATAAAGCGTCATCGCATTACGCCATAAAAACACAATCGTTTCTGAATACCCATTCGATCCCATTTGTACCCAAAAACCACAACCCGACAAATCTGCCTCAGTGTCGCCCAATCGAAGATTTCTTCGGGGTTTTGAGTTCCTTGGTGTACAAAAATAACTGGAGAACCACGATTTGCAAACAGTTGATTGGTAGAATCAAGAGATGCATTCGCAAAGTTGACATGGAGGCCGTACAACGCTCCTGTTCCGACATCAAACGGAAGCTTCGCCGAACATCCGATTACGGACCGTTTTTAAATGTTCACTAATTTTTTTTCAACAATGAACAATGTATCTTTTATTTGAATAAATCAGATCTTCTTCAACTATGTTTGTCTTTTTTTTGACAGCTTGAGAAAGAAATTCCAAAATTTTAGTTGCCACCCGTTAGTATTAGATGATACAATGCTAGATGGGTAGATGATACAGAAAAAAACCCGCATTAATCCACCGATGGTGAGACTGAACCCTTCTTACACTTCACCAGAATTACAAACTCAAATGAGGGCAATTTTGTACTGGATACATATTTTCATCAGAAATTCCAAGAAGATTCAGAAATATTCAATATGCCATACATTCAGTTTATAAAGTGAACTATTTTTTAATCCTGAACGTATTGTTCAGCAATGTGATTAAAATATTACCATTAATAGTTCTAATGACCTGTATATGTTAGTTGTAAAAAAAAGGAGAAATTACATAAATATTAGAAATTTGACTGATTATATGAGTCCATAGAATGCATTATTAGACAATCCTAAGTGTCAATTTTGATTATCGACATGGATTCAATATGCTTAATAAGAAAAAGTGCTTTGAAAATAGTAAATGGAGACTTTGTGTAATTTTCGAATATACTCGTTACAGTTCAAAACCAGACCACTCGAGCCAATCGATGCTGCTCTAATTCTATACAGTAGCATAGTGTGGCTAGTCCGCTGTATGTGCTATACAACGCTCCAGATGCGACACAATAGAATGCAAGCGGCATCGATTGGTGTGATTGGTCTTGTTCGGTTTTGCACTGCAACGAGTATATTGTCATCTCACAATTATGTGCTCTCAGGTATTGTTTTGGTCATATCTCCATGAAGGATTATCCAATCATAATGAAATTTTGACCAGTTATTTGGAGATATCATAGCTTTAATTTGGCACCAACAAAACTAAAATCGGTACACAAATAGCTCAGTATGTAATCGGAGACTAAACTGTTTGATTACTATTATAATAGGCCTTCAAGAACTGTTTCGTTCATATCTTCGTAACGAAATATCCGAATGAAAAAAAAATCAATAGCGTTCTATGGGAATGTTGTAGCTTCCATTTGCCGTCAACAGAACTGAAATCGGTTCACAGATGGCTGAGAAACCGATGTGACATTATTTGTAACGCACACACACACACACACACACACACACACACACACACACACACACACACACACACACACACATACACACAGACATGTGCTCAGTTCGTAGAGCTGAGTCGAATGGTATATGACACTCGGCCCTGTGGGCCTCGGATAAAAAGTCGAGTTTTCAAGCGATCTTAATACCCTTCTATTGATGTAAGAAGGGTAAAAAGATATACGGAACCAGATTTTACGAAAGATAGTAATTAAAAATTAAATAACAAGTATTTTTTTAGTGAATGTTACATTATCTTGAATCATCATCAAAAAAATTTCTGAGTAATATCCATTCTTTATTATTAACTACGGCATTCATTCTTCGATGGCACTGCGAATTGTGTTCAATCTGTTTGTAAGATTCAGCCAAAATAATTTTTTTTCAATACGACCCAAGTCACTTGAGCCAAGTGCTTTCAACTCTTTGTCATTCTGCTACTCTCTCAGTCATTCATTACTGAACTGATGAAACATTTCTATCAGTTTCAGTGAATCCTTTTGATATTGGAAATGACTTATGAACTGGGAAATGAACTCTAAAAGCTTATGAATTTCAAATCAAATCAGCTTGGACAATGTTGAATGAACTAGCGGAAAAGCTTCCAGTACAGAGCCGAGTTTGCACAATCAGATGCTCTCACAAAGAGTGAATGTGACTGGCACACTGAAGTGATTTTTGCGCAGATTTCATCAAGTGAAGATAAAAAATCGCACCACTGGTCCTCTGTAACCGCATCGGAGGGCCAGCCGTTGCGGACTTGATCGGTATTGGAATTTCGGTCGCCACGAAACTCTTGAATCGCATATATAACGGTGTTATCTGACGGAGCATTTGCTCCATAATACTTATCCAACTTTCCCTCTTTACTACAAACATTTAAAATTGCAAACATTTAAAATTTCTATTACATTCAACTTGATTAAACTCAGAGCGTAGGTTACGGTAACTATGTCCATGCATCCTTCCTTCCCTGTAGATTCACAAAATGCACAAATCTATTCATTTGAATCGAACTCATTTTACAGAATCAAGATGACCCAAGTAACCAATAAGCATTATCATATGCAGTAAACCAACCCCTAATCTGCATTTTAGAAGCTACAAGCATAAAATTAGCATTATATCAGCATTTTGAATGCTATTGGTTGTAAAGTTGAATTTTAAATGGTATTTAATTGCTTGTAGCCTGAATTAAGCATTTCAAATGCAAAATAGCATTAATGTAGCATTATTATAGCATTGCAGTAAAGTAGCCGTATATTGGTCCAAATGCGGCATTTATGTTGCATTTAAGGCGACTTAAATGCTTGATAGGCTGCCGTTAAGACGCTTTGGAACTGCTTATTGGTTACCTGAGGATTCTTGCAAGGTAGTAGGCCTAGGCGCTCTGACGCTTCTATCATGTATTTGATAGATAAGAGTAAATAATTTATCGTCGTCTCGCCCAATTATTTCCAGCATCATTTCTCGTCCTGGCAGCGTTTCGTAGTAGATTAGATTAGGTTAGATTAGAAGAGGGTGTGCAAGCACTTGGAGTTTTCAAATGGTGCATGTTTAGAATCATTTTTGGTGGTGTAATATGAAAACGGTTTATGGAGTAAAGGGTGTCCACAGTTAAATTGCAATACTTTAAATAAGCTGTAACATTTCGCCCTTTGGGTTGATTTCAACGAAGTTTTGGGTGAAATGACCTCAGCGTGTATTGTTTACAATGCATGAGTTTATCGTAATTTCGAAAATGGAGTCGCAGGGACAGCAACATTTTGCACACGCACCTCGACAACCCACTGGTGCGTACTTACGCACCGAGCCATCGGGAAGATGTTGAAAATTCACCAGTCTACAGTGTTTCGTGTCATAAAACGTTTCGGGGAACGTTTAACTGTCGATCGGAAGAAGGTGAGTGGTAGAAATGACTCCGTATTGTGTGAAGAATCACAAGCGAGTGGTTGCTGCCTTTGAACGCAAACCCAACTGTTCCGTTCGGAATGTCGCAAAAAAGCTGCACCGGGCTCCGTTCATTCAAAGTTCAGAAAGCTCCAAACCGCAGTGAAAAACAGAATATAACAGCTGAAACACGTACGCGTAAGGGAAGGTCCATTAATTACGTCACGCAGTAGGGGGGGAGGGGGGGTTGAGAAAACGTGATGATCTATACAAAACAAATTGAAGGTCCATACCAACAACGTGACAAGGGGGGGGGGGGGGGTTATAAAAAGTCAATTTTTGCGTGACGTAATTAATGGACGTTCCCTAAGCTGTACACACAAATGTTGACGAAACCACACTGCTGCATCATGGACGATGAAACACACGTAAAAGCGGACTTTGAACAAATTCCCGGCAACCAGTATGTGACTGCGTAAGACTAGTTCGATGTTCCAGAGTCTCTCAGGAAACAGCAAGTGTCAAAGTTCCCCAAGAAATTCATGATTTGGCAGGGGATTTGTTCATGTGGTAAACGGAGCAAGCCTTTCGTGACAACTTCAACTGTAAATGGTCAAGTATACATAAATGAATGCCTGAAAAAACAACTGCTTCCGTTTCTGAAAACACACAACTCTTGTCACTAAAGGGCGAACACGAAATTATTGCGACACATTCAACAAGGCATAACTTTTTCACCATTGGGTAAAAATCAACCAAATTTTGCACGCTTTCTCATTGATGTGTATTGTTTACATGCTGTCAAACTCGAAGTCGTGTTTTTCGATTCAACGAAAATGGAGGTGAACCAACGCGAGTCGAGAGAACAAATTCTTTCCAAACACCTGGAATTTCCTGACCTGTCGCACCGGCAGTTGAGAAAAATGTTGAACATTCACCATTCAACCGTCTCCAGAATGTTGAAGCGGTTCCAGGAGCTGTTGACGTTGGACCACGGCAAAGGAGCTGGAAGAAAACCGGGACCGGAGAACAAAAAGACGGAGGGAAAGGTGAAGCGGATGATTAAAGCAAATCCCAACGTCTCAAGCCGTGATTTGGCTAAAAAGATCGGCATGTCGCAGAGCTATGTCCAGAATGCAAAGAAGAGAGCTGGACTACATACATACAAGGTACAGAACTTCCCAAACCGCGATGAGCGGCAACAATCTACGGCTAAAACTCGGGCACGGAAGCTCTACGAGATGATGCTGACAAAATATGGCTGCTGTGTGATGGACGACGAAACGTATATAAAAGCCGATTTTAAGCAAATTCCGGGGTTGGAGTTTTTCACCGGTAAGAGCAAGTTCTATGTGGACGACAAATTTAAGAAGAAGAAAATGTCGAAGTTCGCCTCCAAATATCTCATTTGGCAGGTCATCTGCTCTTGCGGACTGAGGAGTGAGCCTTTCGTGACAAAGGGCACAGTAAATGGTGAGATCTACAAATCTGAGTGCCTCGAGAAGCGCCTTTTGCCGTTCTTGCAGCAGCACGACGAATCTCCGCTATTTTGGCCAGATTTGGCATCATGCCACTATTCTAAAAGTGTCCTGGAGTAGTATGAGGCCAATTCTGTTCATTTTGTTCCAAAGGACATGAATCCGCCAAACTGTCCGGAGCTGCGCCCGGTGGAGCAGTACTGGGCAATGATGAAGCGGGAACTTCAGAAGAGCAAGAAGACAGTCAAAGACGAGAAGGACAGGTTAAAAAAATGAAAAAAAAACTGAGAAACTGGTACCGGATGACACTGTAAAGACTTTGATGGAGGGCATCAAGCAAAAATGCGTTTAATTTTACACTCAAGGCTCCATCGATTAACTTTTCTTTTGATTTGTGAAGTAAATATATGTATAAAACTACCCTAAGATTTTGGTTTGATTCTAAACATTATAAGAAAATTGGCATGACATTTTCGGTGTCGCAATAATTTCGTGTTCGCCCTTTATTCCAAGGATGTTCTGGAGTGGTACAAGACGAATGGTGTCAATTTTGTGCCGAAGGATCTTAATCCCCCAAACTCTCCAGAGAAGCGGCCAATTGAAAAATATTGGGCTATAATGAAGCTCGAACGTCGTAAGTATACTAAAATTATCACTACAGAACAGGAAATGTTGAAGTCATGGTTGAAAGCGCTAAAAATGTCGGTTCAAGTGTTGTACAACATCTTATGCGTGGTAGTAAGAAGAAAGTTTGGGCTTTTGGATTTGGTAAGAAATAAAATGAAATGAAAATACCTAAACCAAGATTATACATTGAGTACTATTCCCTGAATATTTCATGACAATCGGTTGAGAGACTTGCTTTTGAGGGCGAGTTTAAAGTGATGCAATTTGACTGTGGACACCCTTTAGAAGGATACTGCAAGAAGGATACTGAAGTGAAGTGCAGTCATGAATTCGATAACAAGCAAAAATACACCGTGAACTGAATCACGAAGGGAAGTAAAGTCGTTGGTCCCGGCTCATGTGTTGATGAGTGCGATATGTTAAGTGTGAGAGTCGTCTTCCTGGCGTCGGTGGTTGTCACGACGTTGTGGGACTGCAAGACTCGGAGAATTGCCACCATGGATCCCGTTGTATGACCTTAACCATTTTTCACTTTATCATCGGGATGGCACGGCCTTTTGAATTATACAATTTTATGATCAAAAAATATTGAACATAATGGCCAGCTTTCTCCATAGAAGGCCTTCAAACATCTCCTCAACGATGTAAGGTGCCAAAATTGACTATCCTCCGGAAACCTTCTAAAATATAACACAAATTAATACCCTAAAAGTCCATTCAAAAGCATGACTCTAAATCCCAGAAAAACCAGGACCGCAGTCCTTTCCCAAAATTCCCAACAGTCGAACTGTAGCTATGAGGGATTCAAATTGAAATATTACATTCACACATATGTAGCAGATAATATTCATGAGTACATCGAAGCCAGAAAATGGTGCGGATTGCCAAGTCGCTTCTCCCTATCGGCCACATTCACAGTGTCGTCATAACGTGCCGAATGTGGGGGGAGGTCAGTGCAAAATCCGGCTAGCCTCTAGGGGATCAAATTCAAGGGCAACGAAGAGGGGGGGTGGATGGTTATGCGATGCGCCTCCTGCAAAACCCATTATGTAATTCACTTTATCACGTTATAAAGTGAAGCGTTTTATGAGGGTTCGAGCCTCTCGACAACGACGCCGGTGCTACCACCTTCATAGTTCACGATGTCTGTCGACTCGCACGGGGCTGATAAGAGGCCGAGTCGTTGAGGCTGATGATTGCTTCCAGCAAAGGTTCTCGGTTTTCAATGTTCTCGATTTTTTTTTTCGTTCTTAAAATGTAGTATTTCCGGTCGGTTCGGTGTAGAGTTGCAACTCGAAAAAATGGGGTTTTCGCAGGAAGGGTGGATCGGGGCAGTGAAAATTTTAATGGAATGAAAAATGAACTTAATTGGATGCAGTTATTTCAGTTTTATATCTGGCATTACCTGGTGTTATGATCTTTATGAAACTGATGAATTGAGCCATTGTAAAGCAAACATTGTATCGAATTTGTGGTTCTAAAATCAATAGCCATTTGAATTAATTAACACAAAGAGGAGATATGTTTAGACAACCCACATTCCCATCACTGGGGCCATCTAAATTAATGAAATTCCACTCCCAACATCATCACTTTTCTCACGTAGGCGCCAGTCTGGAAGGCCACCATCGGAGGCAGCCGGTACCATTTTCGGCTCATCAAAAATGTATCACCTATCGAATTTTTGGTGTTTATTTTCCAGCATAGCATAGGAGGCGCTGGATTCGTTGCAGAAGATGACCAGAATAGACCAGAACACTTACTTCGACCTTGTTCACAATGCTTCGGATAGGTAGCATAACCACGCATTATCTTTTGACGTTGGTTCCTTTATGGCAGCCTTAGAAGCGAGACGAGGACGTCTGTCCGGTCCCAATCCAATTGGACGCCATTGTTGGGAATTTGCTGATTCTGCTTATCTTGGCCATTTTTCCGACATAACGACACCATCGCCGCCCTCGATTCGGTAGGTAATGTTCGGTTAGTGGTGACGCCATTCTCAGAGGATTTATCCTCCGTCTTGGAATTGGTTGTTGTTGTATGAATACGAATGAGTACAGTCAATCGCAAAATTGAGCGCACAAGTTCGTTCGCTTCGGTTTTCTGGTTAAAAAAAATGAACAACCGGCAAACAACTTTTTGGCTGTTCAAATTTAGTCTTTTTGGTTTATATCATGAAACAAAAAATGTTAAACAATTATAAAATCAATTGGAATTTGCAAAACAAAAACAAAACCACTAATTCAATTGTGGTTAAATTGAGTGCACCGTCCTTATTTTTCATGGAAAAATAGTAAGCATGAGGTCGAAAATTGCCAATTTTTAGCATTGCGTATGGCCACCTTCTCCATCCAGGTGCCTGCAAGCGTCTAGGCAACGACTCTACCAGGCTTCTGGCCACCGTTGGCGAAATAAACAGTGTTCTAGATCTCCTAAATCGCCATTTCGAGCTCCTCTTGTTCTTTGCTCTTTTTTGATTGGTGTTATTCAGTTGGTGCTTTACTTCCCACGACAAATGCTTTTGACGAAACTGAGTCGTTTTCTACCCAGTTTTGAGTAACTTAAAACGAGCGTGTACATATTCTGTACAAGTATTAGTTTCATCTTTAGCTTCATGTATACACAAACGGATGTGCGTGCTGTTGGCGATTGTCTATCTGTTTTTTTATTCCTCTCGATGAATCGGTATTTGTTTTTTGTTTTCTGTTGTTTTTTGGTCAACTGTTTTTTTGAACAGTGACCGGCCCTTCGACATATTCTGAAATCTGAAATTTCTTTTGGTTAAGCGGAAATTTGTGTAAACGACCATCAAGAAACCGTGTGAGATTAGGTCGGCCACGTTCGGCAAGGACGCAACGAATCATGAAAATGCGTAAAATTAACCGCTTAATATGGGAACAGGCTGTTGATCTCGACGGGAACCATCCACACCATTTTTAGCAAGGTCTTTGAATGTATGCCTTACAAAAAAACGTAAGTCTATGACGTCTCGGAAGCTATCACGAATTGCAGCTGGATGGAGCCAAGTTAATACTCTCCTGACACGCTGGTCACAGCTTTATTTTTTCCGACGGGATATTAAAGCAGCCCCACAATGCGCAAAATGAACAATTGACCACATTACCAATTGAACCATAGGCGCTAAAATACAGTATCACCGATCGAGTTAAAAATTACACAGTATTTAGAGGGCTCAAAAACCCCCCGAAAATTATTCTGGAACTGAAATTTAAATTTTGTTCCAGCTATAGCTAAATATTGACCAATTTTGCTCAAATCTGACCCACTCTGAAAAAAAATATTTCACTACACTCAAAAAAAAACGACACATAGTTTTCACGTGAAATTTCACGTAACTTCCACCTGAATACGTTACCAAATTTTCTTCAGTAAAATCAGGTAAACATTACGTGCCAATGAATTATACGTGAACAATCGTGATTTTCACGTAGAATGTGAATTTACGTGGAAATCACGTAGTTCTTACGTGAATTACACGTGTTTATTACTGGTTTTAGCAGTGGATGAAAATTACGTGCGATTCACGTGGATGTAACGTGTCGATTTTTCTAAGCACTGGAAGCACATGTAAAAATTTTCCAATACGTGTAAGTGTAAGTGGTACCAGAAATGACAGTTTGAATGTATCGAGGTGTTTGAAGAGTGTCAGAGTATGTTTTGAGGTTGTTAACACTTGGGTTGAATTGCTGATTGGTAATTTTTAAATGAGGCTTAAATAACATATGATAAATGTCTCGATTTTAGTCCAGTTTTTGAGATCTAAATCATCATGAGATACCTGTTTTCTTTCAGCTGTACTTGCTAATCTTATTCCATATGAATTCTTACCTGAAAGTAGAAAGAAATGGAAAACATTTAAAATAACAATAAAACCAATATTCATTGACAACTGATGTGATATTTTTAGGTATATATGGCTAAGGAAATACCCAAGCATTCATAATGGGCTTCTATACATAAGGAAATTTTCGATGCACAGTGCAATAATTGATTCAGAGCTCCCCTGAACTCAGTCAGATTAAAACTAACGATTAAAGTACAAACTACCACATTGTCATGTAAATTTCGATGTCCTGAGACCAACACATGCAAGCGTCCTTATGCACATAAGAATGGGTTGCAAGAGATTAGAAAATAAATTCAATCAAGTTCAGTTTCAGGAGACATAATTTTACACGAAATCCTTCATTACGTTCCTTGACTATTTTCAAACATGAACTACGTCTCGTGTAAAGTTTATAATTTTTGAGTGTGTATAAAATAAAAAAAATAAGCGGGTTACTGAAAAGTAAGGCACAAACGATCAATTTTTGACATGTGTGAATTTATAAGACTTCACATTGTACTCAACAGATGGCAATACAATTCGCGCAAAATGTGTTCACTTTGTGAATTGTTCAAGGCAATATGTCTGTGACAAAGCTATACATCTTAAACAACATATTGATGATTCTCAATTGAAATTTCACAATCAACCAACTGAAGTTATATTTTTTATCTCTCTCTATGTTCGGGACATAAACCAGTGTGACCAGTTATTTGATTGCTTGTAGTATATCCCGTATCCTTTGCTTAGTGCATGTCTAATAACTTCATCCCTTTGAGAATTGATGAAGTAGTCCGTGTTGTTACTGTTGTCATTGTTTGTTTTGTTGGCAATGAGTCGACTTTTATTGAAAGTTTTCGCTATTTAAACCCTTTGTAAGTGACAGCACTCTTCAAAGTCACGCCCCTTTTTATTGCAAAGAAAACAAACTATTACTTCGATACTGACCATGCATCAGAACCCTAGTCATAGTCAATTCAAACTATAGAACATCAAATAGAAAATGAGAATTCACATAAATAAAGGCTAAATATGTTTTCCTCATTCCAAGCTAATCTTCGGTTGCTCAATGCGAGTGTTGTCACTTTTCACAAGATATGAAATGTAAAAAGAACTTAGATATGTTCTTTGACTACAAAAAAAAACGAAAATGTTCCCTAGTTTGAATTAAGTCGGGCTAGGGTTCGGTGGTAGATATGATACCCCGTAACGCACCACGAAAAGTTGATCTACCAGCATTAGCAGGGTCAACTTATATGACTTCAGATACGTATTCTTGTGGTATTGTTCTCTAATATAAAAATATACAAAATTATATGAATACTTCATATCAATACTGGTGAATGAGAGGGACCTTCAGGGCACCCGATTAAAGCAAAAAGAATGAGAAGAGTGGGAATGCCAACTCTCCACTGCTAACACTTTGTGAATAGGAGGTGGGGCATTCTCATGTTATTTAGCTCGTTTTTTTTTTGACAACTTGTTCGATCGTGTTGTTGGAATATGATTCTTTATATTCCCGTGAATACGTATAAGTGACAAAGTCTGTGACCACACCAAGCCGGACACCTTAAAATCACTGTAACTTTTGAAATATTGCACGTAGGAGTGAACAATTTCGCTGATGTATAGCTGATGAAAAAGACTTTGTTTGGTGATTATATTCAATCTTTGGTATTTAATATAACGATAAATGAAAAGCACGTGCAAGAGCGGATTTTGTACGGACATAAGGCAACTCAAATTGCAAAAGAAATGGATTTACTTAAATCCACTGTTTGTGGTGTGCTCAAATTATTTTCGGAACGTTCAACGGTTCAGAGGAAACCGAGAAGTGGTAGAAAACAATGGGCGTGCTGATCCAGTTATGGGCCAACATTTGAAGAGGATGTTTAAGGAACACCCGAGTTTCTCGCTTCGATCGGCGACTCGTAAAATAGGAATGTTCACTAGTTTCGTCCAAAAATCAAAACAGCACATGGAACTGAATTCATATTAAGTAAAAATTAAATTGCAACGACAAATAGAACTTGACAGCAAACCACGGGGTCAACGGTTGTACCACAGAGAACAGACATCCAAGCTGGAGTGCCCTCCGTGTGTAAATTTCTGTAACTGCCATTTTAAATTACAGTTCGTGTCCGTTAGTTTTGGTGAATCGTATGTAGATGGCGCACCTTGCCCGCTTCGAGATTTGGATAGTCTGTCAATTTTAGTTTGGTGAAACCTAGACTAGATGGCGTTGTTTTTCCAACGGTTTGCTTTTAAAAATTTACACAGTAAATTAGGGGAAAAATGTTCGAGCCTGGATGTCTGATCTCTGTGGTTGTACTACAAAGATTTGTCGAAGTTTTCATGTGTTTCGTTGAAACTTATAACCTGGACCTTTGGCAAGTTATTTATACGTGTGGCAGAAGAAGTAAATTGTGTATCACTACAGGCACAATCATCAAGGAAATTTATCAGAAAGTGTATCTGCAGAAGCGATTGATTAACCCCAAAACCTGCAAAGAACAAAAATGGTTCTGGCCCGATTTTGTACATAATGGCATCATTATGCCAGAACTCTGATGGAGTTGTTCGAAGCAAATCAAGTCAATATTATACCAAAAACCAAATATCCACCGAATTGCCCAGGGTTACGTTCAAACGAGAGATAATGGGCTTTGATGAATCGGAAGCTTTCTGGAAAGAAACAAGAAATAAAAGAAACATTTCCAACAAATTTGGACAAAGACGGCCATCACGGTTTCTGAAGAGTCTGTACAAACCCTAATGAATGAAATTAAAAGCGGTATTTAGCAAATACCGAATGTCTACACATATAGAAATGTTTTCTGCGCTTTAGATAAATGCCCATAAAGGGAGTGGGAGATTTGCCAGAAAATAACGGGATATCTCATGTAAGTTCAAGCCAAATAACGCGTGAATCTAGCCTGTTGTATGAAAGATTGCAAACAATTTCGTTGGCTTGGAATTTAACGAGGGGAAATTTTACGCGCTTGTTAAAATTAATTATTTTTTCTGTGTATGTTTTCACTTCGCGAATGGTTAAATCATATCCCATGGATCTAAAATAAACAACTTTAATTGAAATATGATGTCAAATTTGTGTTGTACTAAAGTTGTGAATTGTCCAGATTATTGTGAATACAGGCCTTATTGCCTATCGATCCACCCAACCCGTTTTTTCCCTCGCAAAAAAATGGCATGATGAGGGCAATTAGTGGTTATTAAAGCTTGATCCAGCCAAACAGAGATGAGAGCCTGTTGCTGTTGAACTTAGTTTCCGTGCTATAACAACGTCCAGATCATCAGTATTGTAAAAGTAGAGGTGATTAGCAACCACTTTTATTGAAACCCTCAATTTTGAAAAAAAAATCGAAAAGGAGAATGATTTGCGGTGAGTTGAGGCACTGTTCTCTCAAAATACTGGCTTACGATCGATCAGCAGACGTTCTTCGAATTGTTTTATGACACGTTCATTTGATAAGTGTGTTATAGGTCTGTTAAGTGTTCATTAAGATCTCAAATTGTTTGCCGATTTCACGATGTGCAACATTTTTATTTTTGGATTGTGTGTTCAGAAGTTTAACGTGAATACGATGTTCGTTCGGCTCTATTTCTGTTTATTTTGCTCAGCTGATTACGAAAACAGCACAAAGTAAATAATACGGTCTCAACATTTTTACATAAAATTTCACCCTGCGCACAGTGGGCAAAAAGGAAAACAAAATCCCATTAATTTAGAAGGTGCATGGTAGAAGTCCTAAAAACTTGCTTATCTTATGGGATCTTATGGGAATTGCTTATCTTATCGGTGAACCGCATGGTGTTGGTCTGAATTAGTAAATTTGAAGAAAAAGCTGGAAAACTAAATCCAACAAATTTTACTTTTATCGGATGCCAGGAAGTGGTCCGTTTTACCGAATTTCCTATCATAATGGCATAAACTTATATACCATGCGCCAGCATTATTACTCTCACTTGCGCTGTACTTTGTATGTATGAGGGGAGAATCGGGTAAAACGGACAATTTTGTGAGGTCAACCAAAAACGAAAACATCACCATTCGGATTTCCTTTTTTAAATAAGTACAGTTTCCATTTTTAAATAAGTACAGTACCAGTGGGAGTAATATTACCGAAATGGAAATTTTACCAAATCAGAGCTGATCTGCTTCATGCAGCGCTATGTGCCATTTGGCTTGTGTCGGATTTTACAGTTAAATCTTTGTCATTACTTTATCCTAACTCACATTATCATTATATTTGATAATATTTTATTATTGATTTTACTTCATAGATAATTTAATCATTACTTATTGTTTTTTATGTCCTTTTGTCTTTTAATTAAATTAAATCTTCCCTGTTTTCCTTACTCAGGAACAATAGCTATTAGGCCAGCAAAAATATAAGCGGACTGCTGTAATAAAATCAGCATCAAGCAGCAAAAAGTGACCATGGCAACAGTAAATTAAAAAGCATAAATATTAGTTTCGTAAAATTTCAATAGAATTCACAAACTTTTTTCAGAATGATCAAATAGAGGTTTTGGTGAATTTAATTGCTGAAAACGAACGAAAACGTGCTAAAGCGCGGAACCACAAAACACTACACTTTAACAGTTTACAACATTTCTTGCATTTCAGGATCAACCGAATGAAGATCATATATAACAGATACGAAAGCTTGTAGTATTTTTCATTTACATAAATATATACACTATTATATAAATATTTCATGGGGATGAGAGGGACCATCCGGGCACCCGATTGAAGCAATCTGGATGGAGAGAGTGGGAATGCCTACTTCCCATTGCTAACAGTTTGTGAATAGAGGACGGGCTCCCGCCCATTGGGGCATCCTTATAGCTTGCTCTTTTGACCAATTGTTCAATCCTGTTGTTAGAAGGAGATTGTTTATATCCCTGTGGAAACGTATAAGTGATGTTGCCTATCGATCCACCCAACCCGTTTTTGGTCGTTTATACAATGGCGAGATGAGGTTAATCTGTGGTTATTAGAGCTTGATCAAGTCTAACAGAGAGCAGAGCCCATTGCTTTCGGACTTAGTTTTCGTGCTACAATGGGTAGTAGTACATATCATACATCATACAGTTCTAGTTTGCATACAAAATTAGGGGAGAAATAGGCAAAATGGGACACTTAATGTGGTAAAAGCGAAATGAGACCAACACTATTCGATTTCCTGCATTTTTTCCCATAAGATAAGCTATATTTTAGGACTCCTACCCTTCGGCGCCTACATTAATGGGATTTTGGGTCTATTTTTGCCCACTGTGCAGTGCTTGAAAAAATCAAGCAGTAGGCGATTGATGCAATTTTAACGTAGGCACCCTTTACTCTTTTTTCTTCCGGTGTAGCATGAAACGAAAGAAACTTTCATAAATCAATTCAACGTGTGAAGGAATTTCTCAGAGCAAGACTTCCGATCTCATCCAATTTGATAACCTGAAAACATTCTCTGTGAATGTGTATATAGATGTAGCAAATTTGAGATGAAGATTTGGTAGCCTCGAGTTGATAAATCATCAATCATAACCCGGATGAAGCCTCCACCAAGAAGTTGCTCATTTCACAGGAGCTTTTGCGCTTCAATGTAGAGTGAAAGCCAAAGCCATTATTCGTTGTCGCCTAAAATCGCACAACTTAACCAAATCATGCCAAAGCAGACGACCTGCCTGCGTAGGATGCGTTCAACAAAGCTCATAATAAACAACCCCTTTTGTTCATATTTCATCTTCCGACATCTTCCTTCATTCAACCCCTGCAATAGTCCTATGCCGATGCGTTGTTCGGGTAAGCTTTCATAATTGTCGTCATATTTTTCCCAGCCCATGTTCGTCTCAGAGGCAGAAATGCTCGGTTTCGGTGGGAAAACAACCGTCTGCCTGTGCATGTATGTATGAGTGTTTCTTATATTTATATGCGTGCCAAACGGATACTGCCATTATTGTATATGGAGGTTCGCACGAGCTTCGTCATTCTCGGTCGGTAGCTCAAAATAAATCACCTTCTCAAGGCTGTCTTGTCCGATGGCAGACAACGACGACGACGACGATGGCGATAACCGCGAGGATGATTTGGAGGAGGGGAGACGATTGGGTCGATATTGAAATATATATATGATGATGGTGGGGGGGTTTTCGGTAGGCAAATTTTCCCTGGAAAATTTCGCTTATATCTGCCGTAGGGCGGCGGATGCCATATAAGACAGTTCGTTTGGAATTTTGTGTTTCAGACACATAATCATGCTAATTGCTAAAATTAGATGGAGGCGGTTAAGTTTCCGATCGATAGAGTGGATTTCAAAGCAAGACGGGTGATTATCCAGGTTATTTATGGCCTTCTACATGATCTAGTATAATGGTGGTGTGTTCGAAGAATTTGCGGAATGATGGTTTGTTTTTCGCATTAGCATTTCAGTAGAATTTTTTTCACAAACTATAAGTTAAAATATTATCTATCTTAACGAACGAAAAGCAAACAAATTTTCGGCTCATCCAGCGCATTAAAATGTCATTCAAGAATTTAATCTAGCTCTTCGAAGGACTACAGATAAAGTTGTCGGTGCCTATCTCTTCTTCGATAACAACGTAGAAAAGTGATTGTTATGATACCGGGACAATCTAAGCGGACTTGCCAAGTGGAGTACCGGTGAGGAGTGGTATACATATATGCATAAAAAGATGAATAATGCGACCAGCATCGGACCGGAAACAAAGAAGAATAAAAAAATACGAAGGAAAATCTATTTACATGGTCCAATGGAACGACTAATGATTTTCTTCGAGGTCAGGCCTTAGATCCTGTTCTTGCGCACTGTTCGAAATGACTTTCAAACTCCCCTCCGAACTAAGGAGAGTGAGTGAGGAACGATTTTCTGATGACAGCATCTTGAGAACGGATAAAAATGCCGACAAAAGTTCGACGTTGACATGATGTTTTTGTTGTGCTGCTGGGTGGGCTAAAATTAGTGCGCTTTGGGTATTGGATTGTCGTGCAAATCCGACAATGAAGGAGTTTGCCCTCGACCCACGATTGAGATAATTATGCCAAGATAAGTGCGCCCGTGGTGATTGATCGAGCTCTCGATGAAAGCGAACGCAAACAAAGTTAAGTTTTTCGCCGGGGGTGAAAGTGTGTGTTTGGTAATAAGAAGCGTTGCGATGAATCTGAAAAGCCTTGTCACATGATTGAATTTAATTGTTGCTAGCTAAGCCATTTTATTTTAGTCTCAGATAACAAAGTCAAATAGAATGGCTTTGTTTCTAAGATCTTAATATCTGCAATTGAAAAAGACAGTTTCAGATCCGTCATCTACAAGATCGTCGTTTTGCTGGACGCAGGATAGGTCGTCGAGATGAAACTTGGTTCTAGCCGTCCGGCGGTCCTGAGAGTCCGGCGGTCGCCAATTTCAGTAGAAGCTGAAGCTTGAAATCAATGGCAAGGTGATAATACCCTTCTTTACCTTGGGCCGAGGTGTTGTACAAAAAATATGTCAATCTGTTTATTTTACAAACAATACTTGTTTCAAACACTCACTCGAAAACGTTCTGTTGTTATATAAGATCGAAAGTATCGTAAGATTAAAGCCTTTTGTTCTTCTTAAGATATAAAGAAGGCGAATGCATTATACATCTAGACTGTTGTTGAATGATCAAACTTATAGTTCCTCACAGTCCCGAAAATTCAGGTTCAGCCAAATAGGTTATTGCAGCTAGATTTTATTTATATATTTATTTATTTATTTATTGATATAATGCCAACTGACTTAACATCTTATTGGAATGGGGAAAAGCCATGTGGCGTAAAAACCCCCTATTTCTTAATCGTACACTACATAAATCAACATGAATAGAAGAAATACAAAGCAAGCAAAACTAAATTAATTCTAGTACACACAAAAATTGTCAGTAATCTTAACATAATCTGTCGTGATGGAATCAGTCGTCTAGTATTTTCGCCATTAATGCCAGTACGTAGTAACTGCCACAATTTCTGGACTAGCGTCTCGTCATCCAACTACGCTGAATCCGGTGACGGAAGGTCTCAGCGGAACAGTTGAAGTCAAACAGAGCCTAGAGTTCATTGAAGCGCGATGACATGAATCGAATTGGATCGTGTTGGCCGTAGTTTGCTGCACGAGTTCCGAGCTGCAGAAAATTTCTTGTTCGCAGAACTCGTTCAGGAGCGTAGATGAACAGTTCGGCCAAAATTCCTGGAGAGTCAGTTTCACCTAGTAGCACTTTTGCTGCGAAAACTGTTTGCATGACTGTACGCCTATGCTCCAATGTTTCAATACCCAAGAGTGAGCAACGATCCTGGTACGCTGGAAGGTTGACAGGATCATTCCACGGCAGATGACGAAGAGCATAACGAACAAATTTTCTTTGGACTGCTTCAATTCTCGCAATCCAGATTCTTTGATACGGGCACCACACCAAGGCTCCAAATTCCAGAATAGAACGCACGAGAGAGCAGTACAATGCTTTCAGACAGGTGGGATCACGAAACTCGTCGGAGATCTTAAACATGAAACTGAACTGTCTGTTTGCGTTGGTTATCATATCCGTGTAGTGTTGTCTAAATGTCAAACCGGAGTCAAGCGTGACTCCAAGGTCACGAACAGTATCAACTTTCTGCAGAGGTTGATTGTTTATCATGTAATCAAACGCAATTGGGTGCAATTTTCGATGGAATGTGATAATGAAGCATTTATTAACACTCAGAGTGACGAAATTCCTGGAACACCACTCTTCAAAGCTGCTGATCAAGTGCTGTAGTCGTAAACAATCAGCGAAGCATCGTACAACCACATAAATTTTCACATCGTCTGCATAGAACGACCTGCAGTTAAGTGGAAGTATCAGTCCAACCTCGTTGATGAAAATTGAGAACAGCAGTGGTCCCAACTTGCTGCCTTGAGGTACGCCCGACATATGAGTAAAGTAGCTCGATTGAGCTGAGCCGATCTTCACACAGAGTATCCTGTCCGTTAGATAAGATTTAAACCAACGAACTAAGTTATTTGACACAACAAGTTTGTCTAACTTTGCCAAAAGTATAGGATGGTCGACCCGGTCGAAAGCAGCCTTGAGATCCGTGTAAACAACGTCGACTTGAGATCCAGTTTCCATATTCCGGAGAAACGAGGAAACGAAAGGTGCAAGGTTGGTTGAAATCGATCTTCTGGGGTGAAATCCATGTTATTCAGGAGAGATGTAGTGTCTGCAACTAGCGAACAACAAGTCGTTGACGATGATCTCGAAGACTTTTGAGCAGGCACAGAGCGATGTGATCCCTCGATAATTTTCGGCATTTTGTTTATCTCCTTTCTTTCCAACGTGTTGGATATTTTACCTGGCGTAACGAGATATTGAAAATCTTCAAAAGAGGAATCGTAAACACTGCAGAACAATTCTTTAGTACACATGAAGGAATTCCGTCGGGTCCTGCCACGTTTGAGAGTTTCAGCTTCCGGATTGCGGCTTCAACGAGGTCTGATGTAATCGCAGGAATATTGAAGTCGAACGCGTCTCTGGGAGTATCTCTGAGTGTTTCGCTGACTTGCTCCAATGTTGGCACGGTGTTATTGAATACACTTTTGAAGTGCTCAGAAAGGAGATCACATTTGTCCACTGGTGTGCTGGCAATTCTGTCGCCAAGATGAATTTCAACCGGTAGCCCGTTAACATTCCTTTTTCTGTTCACAAATGACCAGAACAACTTTGGGTTGCGCCGAAGGTTAGATTGGATTCGTTTTGAATAATTCTTGTAAAGAAGACGATTGTACATTCGGTAATGGGTACTAGCTGTCGAGAAAATTCGCTTGGTGAATTGATTTCGAGTTTTGCAGTACTTACGAAGAGCCTTCGATCTCACACGTTTCAGGTACCGTAAATGAGCGTTAGACCAAGGAGGTTTACGAACAGGTCTCCTCAGCGGAACAAGAACTGATATAGCCCGAGACACTACCTCGTCAAAAAAATCAACCGCTTCATCGATAGTGGAGCACGAGTCAAGGAACTGCCAATCGACTTGAGACAAAGATTGGCTCATAGCAGCAAAATCAGTTCTACGGAAATTCAGGCCATGAGGGTCAACGATGTTATCGAAGGTAATAGGTACTGATAGATTAATAGTAATTTCCAGCGCAGGATGATCGGCGTCGAGGTTAATTAAAGGTTCGGAGGCTTCGACAACAGCACATTCCACTACGGCAGTTTCATTTGCCAACACAAGATCAAGCAGTCTCGAGTTACGATTTAACGTTGAATTCATTTGCGTTAAATTATGAAGGCTAAATCCATCGATCAAAGCACAGCAGACGGGTGGCATATGCGAACGAAGAACGTCAATTGTTGGATGACCAATCATGGGAACATTCCAGACCGACCCAGACTGGTTATAATCGCCAAATAGTAAAGCGTAGTCGTTGTGATCTAAACGGGATAACACAGCGCCAATCGAACTGACATGGTCCTCAATGCTGCTTACATCAGATTTCCTATCGGGAGGTAAGTACATGGCGCCGATACTTAACATCCTGTGTGGAGTTGTTATCTTGAGCCACAACTGTTCAAGTCAAGGGTTTATAGGAGTAGGATCCGGGCAACTGTGAAGTCTTTTGGAAACTGCTATCAAGACGCCACCACCACGAGATTTCTTGCTATTTATGCGATTACGATTGTGACCAGTCACTTTGTTCGCTCACTCAATGCTTAGCTTTTCTAACAGAAATGGGGGTATTTAATCGAAAAAGGAAAGATCTACAGATACATATAAGCTAGCTAGATAGGGTCTTAAAAGTATATAAATTAAGAAAACTTAAGTACTATGATATGAAATATCATGCTCATAAATAAATGCTTAAACTACCATAAACTACTTAACGTAGATAACATGCAAAATAAAAGCTAGTAGCTAAATTACGGCCAATGTTAGTATCCAACAACAGCACACTGAATAGGTGATGTAATCAGCCTACACAACACAACACAACACAACAACAGCACCCCTTCGGACTGGTAGCCTTGGTAGCAGTACTGCCTGATGCTCTCGACTCCCAACACAGAATGCTACCTAGGAAAAAAAGGCCTGTTCGCCGTTTCCTGAGTCTTGCATGTGAGGAGACTCGGCCACTCGCTTGAGCACCAGCAATCGACCTACACCATAGCTCACGAAGAAAACCCAAAAGTTCAACAAAATTGTGGAAAAAACTGTTCTTGGTGATTGGTTAGCCATCACCCGTTCGCAAAGCGAGCAAACACCTACGGATCGTATCCAAATCGATCGACAACTAATCGATCGGCACCCACTCGATTGGTATTAAGTGGCAGCAAAGGCGCGCAAACGGCAACGATATCCCTCACAGGACTAGCGACACCACCAGATCGGCGTAATCGACGCATCTGCGGCACAATCGGGGCAATCGGCACGATTGGAGGCAAGGTGATCAGCGAAATTGCGTGGACGACGCAAACATCCATCACCGAATCGGTGTTCTCGAAACCTCGTGTGGACTAAGTTGACCAGCGTTCATCGACGGGCCCAACACGGACACCACACACCATAACCGTGAGTAGAGTGTATCGGTAGGGATATAGCTAGAGCTGATAGGGACTGTTAGGGCCAAAAATTTAATAAAACGCCGTAAAATTAAAATAATTTATCTCTATGGTTTTTCCTCTTATTTTGTAACCTCGGTATGAAAGAGCCGACACAGAGTGTGGTTAGAGTCACTTAAGGGCTGAGCGGGCGTAACTTAAGACAAGTTACACGATCATTCCGAAAAACTGTGAACTGATCTCCAAATAGTTGAGCGGAATGAATTTGATCATTAAGCCAGGTTTCGGTTAGAACTATCACGTCAAAGTTGGACTCGATGACAGCTAAGAAAAAATCGTCTATTTTCATTCGGAGACCACGAACATTTTGGTAATAGGCCAGTAGTCCGTGAAGCAAAGCAGGCGTACAATCAGAGTGACTGGAATCGAAGGGCGCATCAGGTCTGGCTGGGCAAATAATGGAGTCGTACTTGCCTGAAGAAGCGTTTTGGAAGACCCTCTCCCCACTCCCACACGTAGGCCCGGGACGGCTGCAGATCGCTGGCGGGAATGGCTCGACTACGGTGAGGGGATCGAGGGCTTCCAAAATACTATTCTCGGTGCGCCTCGGCATTCGGCTAACACTAGTTTTTTCTTGAGGTGCTGTTTTCAAACTTCCTTGAAATAAGCTGGAATCGGAGAGCGAATCAGGTATTGTCGAGCTTGTAAGAAAGTTGTACTTGCCTGTAGTTGCGTTTTGGAAGACCCTTTCCCCCCACAGATTTACAAAAGATTTGCTGAAATTAGAAATATCTTCCCATCATGTAGTGAACAACAATTTCTTCTAGAGATGTGAAGAGAAAGTATCGCTAGGTCCGATAGCGTTCGGCAGGTTATGAAATTGAGCGTAGCGATTTTGTTAGGCAGTATTTCGAAGCAAACACACACACACTTTTGCCACACATCCCCATGCGGGGTTGGTCAAGGCAGGAACGGATTCGCCACATTGACTGGCAAAAATGTGTGTGCTTGATCGTGGTCAAATACCGCCAATGGCACAGAATGGTTCTAGCGATGTGAAATTTCTGTTTTACGCTCCCTAAAGACCACATGTGATGGAATTCAATTTCGAAGATTTTGTTTAAAACAGATTAAAACTGTCATAAACTTTCACCAACAAAATCGTCATAGCTTACTAGACATAAAATGTTCAGTAGTCTCTTTAAAGGATGGAACAGTCAAAACTTGGTCGACTGAAATATTACGTAGTTTTTTAATGGTGCATTTAAAAAACTTGAACACCTCTCCTTCTGAAGTTGTATGCGTACGAAATACGATGTTGACTCTATTTTGTTGTTGCCATTTTCTATTCAGTTGTCAAAATGGCGTCGAAGCCAGAAGAGCAAAATCCACATTATTCCCACACCGACTTGGCAAAATCCCTTATTACTGCCAAATCAAACGTGACGAATGTTATAAAAGTGTTCTTTGTTGTGGACGTTTTAAACGTTTAATCTACGCACACTTATGAATCATCTGAATCAGATCAGTGCAAACGAAAGGGATTCAAAACAGTGGAAAAACAAACAAGTGGTTCATCCTTTTGTGATCACCAGTCAGCTGGAAATGATGCATACATGCGTGTAAGTGGTGCCAGAAATGATTTCGTTTTGATTGTGTTTTGAGGTTTATAACATTTGGACTAATGCGCCCATTGGTAAACACTTTTATGGGACTAAGATAAGATGAGATAAAAATCCCGATTTCATTCCAGTTTTAGAGCGCTAAATCATCATCAGATACCTTTTCTTTTCCAGCTGTACTTGCTAATCTTAATTGCTTATTTGGAGAACGTCTGACGACTGCCAGGAAGCCAGGATCAGGAGGAAACCAAAACCAGAAAGCCGCAGCGACCGTAAAAATAGTGGTCAGCTATTTCAAACATAATCCCAACCTTTCCATCAGAGATATCTGAAAAAATTTTTGGAAAGTCCCACACGACAGAGCAAAGAGCAACAAAGCGAGCTGGACTGTCAACATATAAGGCTACAGTGACATCAAATCGAGATGATAAGCAAAACACAACAGCCAAAGGAAGAGCGCGTAAATTGTACACGAGTTTGTTGTTCAAGTTTGATTGCGTCGTAATGGACGATGAAACCTACTTCAAGGCTGATTTAAAGCAGCTCTCAGGTCAAGAGTTTTATATGGTTACTGGAAAAGGAAAGGTTCATAATAAGTTGAGGCTGAAAAAGTGTCGAGGTTCCCGAAAAAATACTTCGTTTGGCAAACGATTAACACCTGTGGGATAAAAAGCGATAGTTTCGTGACAACTGGCATTGTCAACCAAGATACATTTCAAACTCTCTGAAACTGGGCTTGATTGAAAAATACTGAGCAATCGTAAAGAGAAACCACAAGATAACTCAAAAACAGTTAGAAGTGAAAAAACAAACCTAGGCAAATTGGGGTTCAGCATCAAATAAGGTAGACATAAAGGCGTTACAAAACTTGATCGAAGGTGTGAAGCGTAAAGCCCGGCAGTTCGCATTTGGGAAATCGAAAGCCTAATCAGACAATTTTCTTTTGTTTTGTTGTCGATGAACTTCAAAAAGAAATAAAGATGGATCATTTATACAATAAACTAATCAGTGTGCACTTAATCATTTTCGACCAATTTTTTACCGTTCCACCCTTTAAAGCAGTGCTTCATGGGCCACGATTAATTAAACGTTTGTATACTGTTGTTATGTCAGAGAGATCCGAGCACTGTGTAAGCTTTCGCGGTTGTCATGGAGACAAGCTGATTAGAGCAAACAGGATAACGCATTGATCGCTGACACTCTCTTTAGTGGCATGTTGCTGAAGCTGTAGAAGACCACAATCGAAAATTGATATCGAGCAAAAGTGATAACTTTACACTTAGCCGTCTTCAGCTGCGTTCCTTTGGTTTCACAACATTTTGACACAAGTTAAGTTTTGTATCTGAGCAATTTTGCAAGCATAGGTTGAGCATCTCTTGTTTACAGCACAACAAACATTCTTCGATACTTATCAAAAATGGTGGGTGCAACAGATATTTCGGTCCACAAACGATTGGCTTTGGTCAAATAATTTAACACATTAAAACAGTACAGTTCTGTATCCAAAATAATGCGGACACCAAAAAACTCAAGCAAAACTCAAATTTTGCATTGTATTTCAATTGTTGTTGTTAATCTCAGATTCAGGGTGTATGATTTAGCCATTCTCGAATTCCAAAATTAGTTATTTGGATTTTTCATGAAATTTCCGAACTTTTTGCTTAACTCCATCCATTAGGTTTCGTGTAGATACTTCAGATTCTATGGTGGCCGAATTTTGTTAAAATTTGTTGGAAGCTTCCGCTTCATTAGAGCCCAAAATCTCTCGATTGGAATTTTTTTTTTCGGATTTTCAGTTTTTGGTAAAATATGCATTTAATTTGCTGCGTACCACTCCATTACATCCATTTAACAAAATGGCATGATGCCAAATAGCGACAGAACAAAGGTTTTTCTGTGTGATTTTTTGATGAAGAGTAGAAATCGCTTCTCAGTTAATCTTTCTGGTAAATATCTTTGTTGATTGTGCTTGTAGAGATGAACGATTTACTCTTTCTGCCACACGTGCCAATTGATTGCCAAACAAGGTATTTTTTTGGGAAATGTCGATGTCTCCTTCGTCTTCAAATGCTTAGTTGTAGCATTTCTGACCATAGCAGAATAGAAAACCAGCCCTGGAAGCTGCTTGAAATCCTCCAGGACATAAGTTTTAGTGATTATGGACTCTGAAAACTTCTTTAAATATTCGCAGGACAAACGTTGAACCCGTGGTTTTGCTGTCAAGTTCGGTTTGTCGTTGATATTCGGAACTGTTCATACTTAAAATGACTTCAGTTCCAAATGCTGTTTTTATGTTTGGACAGAACCAGGAGGCATTTCAATTTTATGAGCCATCCTTCGAACAGAGAGATTAGGGATTATCAAAGTCTTCGTCATCAAAGACTCCCAGCTATACATCAGTGAAATTACAAACCGTCATTTGAAGGTGTCCAGATTAATGTGAATACAGATAAAGGGTGTTTCGATCAAAATTTGGTCGACTTAAATTTGACGCATTTCCTTTCATCGTTCATTAAAAAATTTTGGACACCCCTCATTTTGAAGATGTCTGCGCGATTATCACTTCAGTTATCAAAATGTCGTCGAAGGAAGAGAAGCAACGCATCAAAATTTTGCACGTGCATGGCGAAAAACCAAACTACTCTCACGCGAAGATGGCGAAATTGTTAAATGTGGCTAAATCATCTGTTAACAACGTATTAAAAGTGTTCGGTGAACGTTTGACGACAGCCAGGAAAGCTGAATCGCTGTTTCGAGTGGAACCCCAACCGTTCGAGAAGCCGCAAAAAAGCTGGGAGTGGTGCCTTCAACCGTGGATCGAACTAAAAAACGAGCTTGACTGTCGACTTACAAGAAAGTGGTGACTTCAAATCGCGACGATAAACAAAACACGTTGGTCAAAGCACGATCGCGAAAGTTGTACACCATGAAGCTGACGAAATTTGATTGCGTGGTACAGGACGATGAAGCTTACGTAAAGGCAGACTTCAAACAGTTTCCTGGGCAGGAAGTTTATACGGAAACCGGACGGGGAAAGGTGGCAGATATTTTCAAGAACATAAAACTGTCTAAGTTCGGGAAGAAATATCTGGTATGGCAGGCCATCTCTACCTGTGACTTGAAGACCAACGTTTACATTGCGACCGGAACCGTCAACCAGGAAATTTATCTGAGCGAGTGCCTATAAAAACGTCTACTGCTTTTCCTGAAGCGACACAATTGTTCCATTCTATTTTGGCCGGATTTGGCATCTTGCCATTACGGAAAAAAAGGCCATGGAGTGGTATGCTGCCAACAACGTTCACGCGGTGCCAAATGACAAGAAACCTCACAACAGGCCGGAGCTCCACCCAATCGAACGATATTGGGCCATCGTCAAACGGAACCTTAAGAAGACTCAAAAAGCTGTTGTGAGCGTGAAACAGTTCAAGGCAAACTGGCGTTCTGCGGCGAATAAAGTGGACAAGGAGACTGTACAAAATCTTATGGCAGGTGTTAAACGAAAGACCCGTCAATTCGCATTCGGTCAAAAGGAAGTTTAGCCGAATATTTCTCCTGTATTCTGTATTAACTGAACTTGAATTAATAATAAAAACTTTCATCGACTCAAACACACATTACTGTTTGACCAAATTTTGATCGGAACACCCTTTATTATATGTATTTTGAAGCAGGAACTCAAATACATGACTTCTCTCAGAGTGACAATTCTTAGCAGACTCGTTTGTATCTGATTATAATTTTCCGTTAGGTGCTTTTTTAATTCTTAAAAGTTAGCTGTATTATTTTTATCATTTGAATCATTCAATTATCATTTGAATTTGAAATTTATCATTTTATCACAGTTTTTTCAAAAGGTTTCGCTTTTAAAACGCGTAATGATGCATTAGTTTTTAGAATTATTTGCAGATATGATTGACAAGAAAGAATTTAACTAGAAATTAGAAGAAAAATTAGTATTCTCCATTTAATTCCAACTACCTTTGCTTATCTTCGACAGATACGCGTATTTCGTCTACAATGTGCAGACTTCTTCAGTGTCTCGTACTAATAACTCGACGACAAGTCGACAAGACAGTCGACAAGAAGTCTGCACATTGTAGACGAAATACGCGTATCTGTCGAAGATAAGCAAAGGTAGTTGGAATTAAATGGAGAATACTATTTTTTCTTCTAATTTCTAGTTACAGGTATTCCACTAAACAGCTCAAACCCTCTATGGTTCAAGAAAGAATTTGCTGAAATATTTCATGCATTGAGTTGCTTTGATTATTTGTTCATTTATATACATAATTAAGTTTTATTTTCTTTTATATCTCTATCTCTTTCTGTTAAAGAAAATCACACGCAGTGCAAGGACCATGCTATGATGGTGAATTCCTACACAAAAACATACATGCATACATAAATACATACGAAACGGTGAAAATGGGTTAATTTTTTCAAATAATCCATCTCACAATAGGGCTCACAAGGGTCTGAGCAGAGAAAGTGTTTGAATAAAAGTGCGTTTCTCGGCCAATGATTAACGATAATAAGTTTTTTTTTTACTACTGAGAGAGAATAATATAGCGAAATGATTCATGAAACTGAATTAAAATTTCCTCCAAAAATATTTTTATCTTGATTTTGAATCGTGCTTATACTTTCTGAAACACCCCGTAAGTCAGTCTTACTGCAAGACCAGCGTTAAACATGCTTGATTTTTATTAAGATTAGAAAAATATCTTCTCGGCCGATCTACTAAAGACGAACATAATTTTTACGTGGAAAACTAGATAGATAAAATCCACACATGTTCCCAAGAAACTTCTAAGGGAACAATTTCCTAACTGTACAATTTTTGTATCTTCCACCCCTAAAAACCTACAAACTTCCATGACATTGATCCCTCGCTAAAACCCTGTTATCTAACCAAATCGATTCCAGTCGGCCATCAATTATTTGTATTTTATCATTTCCAATCGTAATCCATCATCATCGGATCCAGGTGAAACCACGTACCAGTCAGTAGAGAATAGTATTAGCTATCGATGTTGGTCGAAAATCAATACCCAATCGGAGCTATAAATAGCAAGTGAAGATGTATCCGATGCGAAACTACCTCTCAACTGTTCATCTCATGGCAGCGTTGTTTGTGAATCCTACACAATTGCGACGTACATATGAAGCATCATCAGAACATTTGCGATGACGGGGTAGTTTTTGCCGCGATTCCAGTTGATGGCGATGATGATGATGTTCGAGATCTTGATTGACATCGATGCAAACATGGCATGATTTTCCCGGCATTCCACTGCACAGTAACTGCATTGCATACCTTTTCCATGCTCGTGCAAAGATGGAAAATTCCACTTTCCTGTGCATTTCCACGTCCGAGGCAGGCACATGATAACGCGACGTGACAACGAAGCGAAATGCAAGAATGAATCATGCCCGGTGATTGATGGTGGCTGACGGTGTTTAATTTTGTTTGCTGATTGTTTGCAGGGATGCTTGTTGATCTCGCGGGATAATAAGAATAATAATAATAATAACTGCAGAAGAACAGAGCGAGTTGAGCCAGTTGAAAAATGTCGGTGAACATGGGAATGCTTTTTCATGACATTTTAACGCGCAACTTTGTTTGACATTTATATTATCACAATTGGCAGTAACTCCTAGATTCAGCTGTTAAGAAGATTTCACCAAATCCATCACCTTGCCACAGGCCAATCGCAAGCAATGACGTCTATAAGGTCTGGCCCGGTAGCCACAACAATATTAGTGACATGAGCCAACTTTGATAATGACACTAATACTACCGCACTCCTTGCGCACGCTAAACAAAAGCTCGGAAAGTGCTACGTCAAACTATTTTTTTTGCTTCGTTCGCTCCCTGATTCGTTATTGTGTGCACTATAAAACTTAATTTTTCAACCGATTCCAGTCTATTGATGATGGAAAATTCACTCTATATCGCTACTCGATTGTCAAGTCCCACCGCTTGAAGGTTAATGTGGCAGAAATTCAATTACCTCAGTCAAACGGTCAAACTCACTATAAATGACTCATGTTATCAGGAGGAAATGTGTCTGCTCAATAAATGGCATTTGTATCGTAATTTTTTCAACAATTCAGCATTTATAATGAACGTTTAAACCAATTTTTATCTGAATCTATGCACGCTCATAGAAAGCTGAAAAGTGTTGCGTCATCACTCGTAGGTTCAGCATTATTTACAGTATTTTTGCTGCCAGTACAAGCAAGCAGTGCGTTGGGCCACCTTTGTATAGACGTCATTGTATGGTAATCACAACTTTTTTGCGCAGACAACATCTCAGCAAGCTTACACTCTCGCGTCACTTTACTCAATTTTTGAGTACAATTGTATGCCATCTCTTTTTCTCTCACGGAAATGTTACTCAATTTTCGTAAAAAGTGGATCTACTCAAAAATTGAGTTGATCCACTTTTTAACGAAAATTGAGTAACATTTCCGTGAGAGAAAAAGAGATAGCATACAATTGTACTAAAAAATTGAGTAAAGTGGCGCGAGAGTGTAGCTGTTAAAATAATGTAAACTTTGCGAACTGTAAGTTCTAAACAAAATCGTCAAAAGGTCGAAAGTAACAATTGTAAACAATGACTTAAAATGTAAATTACCTGGAAATGCCAGGTTGCTAAGATCTATGTCCACTACCAACGGGAAGGTAATAACTCCCTGTAGTTGTTTCAGGTGCTATTTTGTTTGGGGGAGCAAGCAGATCCCAGAAAAATACGCAAGAAGCCATTGTTTACAAATGTTACTTTCGTCCTTTTGACTATTTTGTCTAGAGTTGTTGTTTGGTTAAGATCAAATCGTTTTCAAGCTTTTAAAGAGAAATCCACGAAATAAACCATTGAAAAATGAAGCGTGCAGTACGGTTCTGCAAAAAATATTTCCATTGTGTCACGAGACCGGTACATTCGATGGATTCATTTGATTAAACGGACGGGCAAAACTATTGAGATGCTGGAATTATCAAACTTTAGCTTCAAAAACATAAGACCAAATCAACCAAAACAAAACAAACTGACCGACTCGTTCAACTGCCATTTGACATCTGACAGGGGGTCCGAATTAATTTGAGCTCGGGACATGCCACCTACCGTCATTCGCTATAGTGTTTAATTTAGGGATGTCAAAGAGATACCTTGCCATAATCCTCTCTTAGATTCGAAGGGACTCGAGAGTGTCCTTGAGACTCGGAACGACACACACACCACTCGATTCATCGTTTCTTGAGCAACCACTTCAGTTTTTCTGTACACTCAAAAAAATCGTCACGTTGCTTCCACGTGAAACGCACGTAATTTTCGTCCACTGCTAAAACCAGTAATAAACACGTGGAATTCACGTAATAGCTACGTGATTTCCACGTAAATCCACATTCTACGTGAAAATCATATAATGGTTACACGATTTTTCACGTACAATTCACTGGCACGTAATGCTCACCTGATTTTACTGAAGAAGATTTGGTTACGTGATCAGGTGAAAGTTACGTGAAATTTCACGTGGAAATAACGTGATGATTTTTTTTCGAGTGTAAATCAATATACCAGAGTATTCCATATTCTGATTTGAAATCTATGAAAGATGATGTGATATCTCTACCTCAAGCTGCTCCAGAAAAGTTACTAAGTTCTTACGTTGCCAATCTTTCTGGATAAACCGGATCATGGCCCAAAAAATAACGAAAGTCCTGCTTTTCAGACTACAACTGCAGATTGCTTGCACGACGAAGAACTTTATGGGAGACCTCCGATTTCTTTCTGATTTTACATTCTTCCGAGGCACTTCCGATCACTGCCCAGGAATCGACGAAAACAAAAACTGCCAAGCAGTACGTACCATCACCCAACGGTATTCTGTTAACAAAATTTCGAACTGTGTCCTCGAGCACTTCTTTGCCTCATAAATTTCACTCGACATTTTGCCTCGTTACAATCTAGGCTCGTCTTCGTAACCCTGTCATCTTCTTTGATTTTTAGACGTAATATTGCGAAAAGTTTGCGATAACCTTGAAGCAGTCCGACTCTGAGACACTGCTCGAGCCTTTGTTGGGAGTTCCCTATAAGGGTGATACCTACCGACCTCGAGTAAGGAGAGGTATTATAACTGCAAATCTTAATTTCTGAACGCCAGGACAGTTTGGATGACCTAGAGGATCAGAAAATTTTAAAATAATCACTGTTCACATTCCAGAAAATTCATTGAATATGTTTGAATACACATTGTCACCTTATATAGCCCAAAAACTACTGTAGATCTTATGTTTTGAACTTAAGGACGGTTTGGGTGACCTAGAATATCCCAAGATGGTTGAATTATGGCTGTTGAACTTCCGCACTATTCAATGAATATTGTTAAGGGCTTATGCTGAATCATTGTTGATGGCAGTCATTACCTCAACATTTAGAATTTATATAACTCAGAGTCGGTACTATTGAAAATTGAAAATTTAATCACATCAGTTTGTATGCTTACTTGCTGTAACCAACCTGATAGAGTTCGATTCGGGGTTCATTCACTAACAATCGAGATTTATCAATTTGAAATAGCAAGGTGAGTTTGCGAGAGCGAGATAAAAGATAGGAAAAAATACATGGAGCAGCGATTCACCTTAACGGAACGTCCATTAATTACGTCACACAAAAATTGACTTTTTAAAACCCCCCCTCACTCCCTTTTCAAGTTTTTTGTATGGACCATCACATTTTTTAGTATGGATCGTCACGTTTTCGCAAACTCCCCCTCCCCCTTACTGCGTGACATAATTAATGGACCTTCCCTAAATACATATGGTCCCTTTGCAGAGTCCAACTATTACAACTGTAAATCTTATGTTCTGAACACCAGGGCAGTTTGAATTACCTTGGTCATCCCAGTTTATCTTATAATGTTTTTTTTATCATGTTCGAAAATATTAACTGAATAAGGTTGAATATGAAGCGATACTTTGGATAGCACAAAAGCTAAAGTTGTAACTGCAGATCTAAAGTGCTGATCCTAAGTACATTTTCGATAACCTATGTACGATATTCTTGAGGGCATCATCAGCGGTGGTCTGTTTTTGAAACAGTTGTATAGTTGATTTGCAACAGCAAACTTGAATAGAACCAGCCAATATAGACCAATTTTGCTTTCCCAGCGCTGGGGTTGTATTTCTTGATGTTAAAACCGCCGAAAATTCCCGAAAAAAAAGAAACTCAGGGAACTTATCAGAAGTCCAGGGCACTTCTTAGAAATTCAGGAATCTGCCCAGAATATTTGCTATTCTCCCTGACGTTTAGGAAACATTCCAGAAAATCAGGGAACTTTCCAGAAATTCAAGTAACTTCTCATAAGTTATAAGTTCTTTTCAGAAGGTCAGGCCACTTCCCTGAAATTCGGGGTATTATCCAGAAATTTAGGCATTGTTCCATAAATCCAGGGAGTTTTACATGAGCTCAGGGAACATCTGTTCAAAGTTAAAGGATCTTCCCAGAAGTTCAGGAATCTATCCAGAAATTCAGGGAGCTTCCCAGAAGTTTAGATTATTTATCAGAATTTTTGGGGTATTTCTCAGTAGTTCATAGAATTCACCAAGATGTTCAGAGTTTTAGGCAACTTTGAAAAAATTCAAAGAACTTTCCAAAAGTTCTGGGAACTGTCCAGACGATTCGAGTACATAGAGAATTCATGAAGCTTTTAAAAAGTTAGCGGATCTTCCTAGAGGTTCAGAGAATTTCTCAGCAGTTCATGAAACTTCCCAAAAGTATAGGGAACTTTTCAGAAGTTCAGGGAACTTGTAGGAGATCATGAACGTCCCTTGATATTCAGGATACTTCAAAGAATTTCAAAAAACTTCTCAGAACTTCAGGAAACTTTCGCAAAGATCAGGGAACTTTCCCAAAGATCAAATTTTTTTCCAGAAGCTCACAGAACATCTCAGACGTTTAGAGAACGTCCCAAAAATTCAGAGAACTTCCCAGAAGTTCGCGTCGTTTTCCAAAACACAAAAAGTTTCCCAGATGCTCAGGGTAGTTCAAAGAAATTCAGGAAATGTCCTGGTCAGATGTCCTGAGATCTTCCAAGAATTTTAAATTACTTCCCCAAAGATTGAGGAACTTTTCAGTATTTCAGGAATTGTCCCAGAAATTCAGGAAACTTCTAAGGATTTTTTGAGCATTCTCAAAAGCTTAAGAAACATTCCAAGGATTTTTTCATGAGTTTAAGGGGCTCTCCAGAAGTTCAGAGGTTTTTCCAGAAGTTCGGGAAACTTTCCAATAGTTCAAAAAACACCCCAAAAGCTAAGGGTACTTAAGTTTTAAGAAGAAATTAAGCTTCTTACTACTCGATAATTTTTCGCACCAAACCAAATAGAGAATCAAAAAATCAACTACATTTTTGAAGTTTAATCAATTTCGCGGAGTCACAATCTTAGGAATTTTTAAAAATGTTCTTGTAAGTTTTAACAACATCTTGGAAATTCCATTTATTTCACAAAAATTCTACCAACTTATTAAAAGTTTTACAAATTGACCAACTTCCCAGATTTTTTTCAATTATTTTTGAATTATTAAAAATTTGGAACTCCCAATAACTTCTGGGAAGCTAAATCTGCTTCTCAAAGTTTCGGTAATTACTCATCCGCAAACTTTTTGGAAATTAAAACAAGTTTCCAGAACCTTTGAGATTTTTTCGGCCATTCAATGGACTTCTCTGAAGTTCCTGAATCAAGGACCATTCCATCAATAAACCGATTGTTCACTTTGAATACTTTATAACTTTTGATTTCCGCAGTCGAAATACTATTCGGAATAAGAGTTTGCCACCAAACTAGTCGTTAAATCCACAAGAGCCACCACTTCAGGAGCCTCCACATTTCGAACTAGTCAATGTTTTTCGGAAAATGCAATGTCTGTTAAAAACTGAGAGCACCATTCGCTATTCAGGAATGAAACAAAGAGGAAATTCGCAGTCGCGTGGAGCAATTTGAGGTAATTATCAGCATCCGAAGCTAGCAAAACCAATTTCCATCCGGCGTCAGCATCAGCCTCACCAAACACGGCCACTTTTTGGTTCATATTGATACCTCAGAATAAACTCAATAAAGCTGAGTTTTTGTTTAGTAAAAGCTGAAATTTTACTGATTATTTGGTATTCTAAAGTAGCGTTTAGTGTTTTGAAACGGTATGTTTCTTGTTTCAAAATGCTGCAAGAGTAGATAAAAACATATACCCGATATAAAATTATGCAAAATAGAACCGGTATAAAACAAAATTTAAAACATCGGTGCAGCGATGTTTTTGCGTTCGGTTTAAAAAAAAAATCACATCCACTATTTGAACCACCGTTGAAGATGCCCTAACACTATTAATAAGGCATTTATTTTTTCTTTCTGAATATCTTCATATCCAGGATGTTCTAGATCATCAGTTAGGTCTTAAACTCATATGTTTGATATTTTTCCAGACGGAAGAATTTATGCAAAACAAATTTGCCGAAGGCAGTGTACACTTTCATTCAGTCTGTGATTTTATACAACCATTTTCCTTTCGGGGTCATATATGACCACTTATACCTAGTTCGCACTACAATCTATATGACGTGATATAGAGAATGTTGATATCGGCATCTTTGCATCTAATTTTTACTTGACATACGTCCAATTTGATGTCAAGATACTCTATTTCACGTGAAATAAGTTGATGTGCGAACGGGGTGTTAGGCCTGAAGGGGTTAAAGGACGAGTCAATAATTATTGCGACACTTTAAATTGATTGTTAAATCAGCTTAAAGTATCGGAGGGAAAACATTTTTTTAAGTTGTTCCGTATATGTATTTATTTAAACTTACATATGTCGGTTGAAGTTAAAGATTAGTTTGACGCCCTTCTTCAGAGCTTGTTTAGTCGTTTTTGGTACAATTTTCACAGTTTTTTTTTTTTTCATTTCCTCATCTTCCATAGTTTGCGATATCATGGCCAAATACTTTTTGATCGGACGAATTTCAGGACGGTTTAGTGGGTTTGGTACAAAATTAGGCGCATACCGCTCCTGCATGGTTTTGAAGCAGTGACATGAAGCCAATTCTGGCCAAAACAAGCGTTTTTGATCGTGCTGTCTCAAATACAGAAAAAAAACGATGTTTGGAAGCACTCAGCTTTGCAAATCTCACCGTTTACGCTGCCTTTGGTCACGAATGGTTTTTTCACATTAATAAAGGGCGATACGGTCAAAATTTGGTCAATATCAACTTGACGTATTTCTTTCAATTTTGCATTTAAAAAACCTGAACACCCCTCATTTTGAAGGTGTGTGTGTGTGTAGAATGTTGTTCCTATTTTGATTTTGAAATTCACTCTTCAGTTGTCAAAATGCCGTCCAAGCAAGAAGAGCAGCGTATCAAAATTTTGCTCGCGCATCGCGAAAATCCGAGCTACTCGCACGCAAAGTTGGCAAAATCGCTAAAAGTTGCCAAATCAACCGTTACAAATGTAATTAAAGTGTTTGGGGAACGTTTGTCGACAGCCAGGAAGTCTGGATCGGAGGGAAATCGAAAACCCGAAGCCGCTGAGACGACAAAGAGAGTTGCCGGTAGTTTCAAGCGAAACCTAACCTATCTCTCTGAGATGCCGCAACAAGCTAGGTGTATCGTCTACAACCGTGCATCGAGCCAAAAACGAGCCGGACTATCGACTTACAAAAAGGTAGTGACTCCAAATCGCGATGATAAACAAAAATACGACGGCCAAAGCAGCGATCCCGGAGGCTGTACACGACGATGCTGACGAAGTTTGACTGCGTGGTAATGGACGACGAAACCTACGTCAAAGCCGACTACAAGCAGCTTCCGGGACAGGAGTTTTATACGGCAAAGGAAGGGGAAAGGTAGCAGATATTTTCAAGCACACGAAACTGTCAAAGTTCGCAAAGAAATATCTGGTTTGGCAAGCCATCTGTACCTGTGGCTTGAAAAGCAGCATTTTCATAGCTTCCGGGACTGTCAACCAAGAAATTTACGTGAAAGAGTGTTTGAATAAACGTCTGCTGCCTTTCCTGAAGAAACACGGTTGTTCCGTACTGTTATGGCCGGATTTGGCATCTTGCCATTACGGTAAAAAGGCCATGGAGTGGTACGCCGCCAACAACGTGCAGGTGGTTCCCAAGGACAAGAACCCTCCCAACACGCCAGAGCTCCGCCCAATTGAGAAATACTGGGCCCGGCAATTCGGATTTGGAAAAGCGGAAGCCTAACTAAATATTTTTCCTGAATTTTATACTAATTGAACTTGAAAAAGAAATTTAATTTGATTTTTTTAATAAACGATTTCACCGATTTGCACGCGTTTTACCTTGACCAAATTTTGACCGTATCACCCTTTATGTCATGTAAAATCAAGTATTTCTTAGCGAATTTCAAAACATCATATATTTTGAAAAGTCCCGGTTTCGTCAACTCCTGCTTGTGGTGTGTTTCAGATGCCTTGTTTCTACCTGATTCTAGATGTATCTAGCCCTTGGGACGGTCGAATGATGCGTATTTATTGTTTTACCAAGCCGCTATGCGACACAAGATTTTTCGCGAACGTTTGCTGTTTTTATTCCATATTGATTAAATCTCATGACAACTGCACAACTAAGCAGATGCAAACAATACATAGGTGTTAACGACTAAATTGGTTTATTACCTAAGGACCTGTCCACGTTAAATTACGGACACTTTTCTTTCGGTGTAGGGTTTAAATTATGTCACGGATCGCTGAAACGTTTAAATAATATGACAGCTAAAACTCCCCACTTTATTTCTTGGTACAAAATGATTATACGTTTTATAAATTCAGTAAAATGGCGTCGAATCGAGTGGAATGGCAGCAAATTCCGAATTTATTGGTTTGTGGTCTTGCCAAGAAACTAAAATTACTGAAAAAATCATTTGGCCAGCGTTTGACTGTGGATTGGAAGGTTGAAAGTGGAACAAATCGAAAAGGATGCTACCGACGAATGGACAAGAAAGTTGGCAGCCATTATTGAGAAAAATACCAATCTTTCTGTGCGAAATGTGGTTCGCAAAGTTTGAGAACATACGTACAAAAAGTGAAGCAGAGGCACAAAGCATAAAAGGTGCCCAATTGTGGCGTACAAAGTTAAAAAACTGCCCAACCGTAATGACAAGCAAATTGCACTGCAAAAGGTCGTGTTGAAGAGCTTCACACCAATTTTATGCTAACATTTTCTTGCAACAGAATGGACGACGAATCATACGTACTCGAAGACTTTCAACAGCTTCCGGGTCTGGCTTTATAAACTGCAATGTAGAGGAACACTGTTGCCGAGTTGCCAAAAAAGATGTCCAAATTCCCGAAGAAGTATTTGATTTGGCAGGCCATATGTAGTTTTAGTCAAACATCTAAAAGTTTCGTCTCTACCGACACTATACATAAGAATGTTTACGAGAAAGAATGTCTGCAAAAGCGGTTGCTACCGTTTATCAGACGCCAAGACTTTCCAGCTCTGTTTTTGCCTGATTTGGCTTCTTGTCACTGTGCGAAATCCGTCCTCGAATGGTTTAAGGTTTAAGAGTTCAAATATGTGCCAAAAACAGACAATCCACTAAACTGTCCAGAACATCGCCCAATTCAGATGTACTGGGCTCTAGTTAAGCGGAAACTCTTCTAAACTAAGAGGAAAGCAAATGGTACCGATGATTTCTAAGAGAAGATGGATAATCGTTTCGGCGGGTGTATCTGAGGATACCGTACGGAACCTGATGGCGGGTGTACCACAGAAAGTTCGATAAATTTACAGAAAGAAGGATTAACATCTTAATCAATTGTTTCTTTTGAAGATATAACTCTGATATTGTGAAATAACCGAACAGTTTTGTTAAATCAGGTGTTCCTTTATTTTTGCTGTTGTTATTTTGATGTCCGAAATTTCACGTGGACAGGCTTTAATATGAAAAAGTTTTAAAAGTGTCGCAATAATGATCGACTCACCCTTTATATTCAAAAAATAACCTTTTTTTTTAATTCAAAACACGATTGTTCGTAATTTATCTTTAGAATTATCTATTATTTTCAGTCCTGTTTATCATCAATAACTTAGCCCAATTGCAATTGCAATTGCCAGCTTCACTGCAATATATTTATTCAGCATAGGATGAAAACATCAACCATTAGCCATGTAAATAAAGTGAATATGAGAACAGCAGCCCATTGTTCACAGTGGTAATCCTGAAATGTGTCAAATGTTATTGAACAATCTGCAAAAACATAAAGTATTCAAACCGCCATGATCCTGAAAATGATGTCTGCTCAATATTTAAATTTACACTTTTTGAATAAATCCACAAATAAATCACATATTTTTTCCTGGCATAAAACAACTGCCAGAAAAGTGATCATTGCTGAACCGAATCCAAACCGAACCGGTTCGGATTAGTTCTAACCCAGCACTTTTTCCATTTACGCTCGCTTGAACATTTGAACCATCTTCCTTTCGCTTTTCCACCATCACCATCGTTCTTTCGTTGATCCAACACTTTCAACGTCTTATCCCTTTGGGGGATGTCACTTCGACTTGAAGCTTTTCCAATCACGGCTCGTTGAACGCGCCACCCCACCTTGTCAACGCTCCTCGTTCTTCATCCCCCCGAATAGAGGGGCGTACCTACCGACTTCGAGAGTTTCGGAACGTGTCTAGCACAGGAAAATCGATTTTTCCTCCCTGGCTCCAAGCGGCTTTCGGCTGTGTACTGAGTAAAGAAACGGAACCCGTATCGAAAAGGTGAACTGAGTAGGTGGCAGAGGGAATGTTTACCCAATGGCGCAACATGTTTGTGAACCAAATTTCGGTGTGAATAAGTCCCATCTGTCGAATCGGTATCGGATATTTGAACAACACACAGCGGTTGTGTGTCAGTTTGGTGGCTCTGAGCTAGAGGAAAATGTCAGCAAAGTGAAACGGTTCTGTTGCTTCTTTTGCAAATATCATTACAATGTATGGAAGCATTGAAGTTTGTTTAAGTTCAGGACACCTGTTAAATCGAAAAAGATTCTATCACAAAAAAAAACAGACACAAGCGATTGAAAATTGATGGAACAAAAGATGAATAGATAATCGAATTTCCCATCAGCTGGAGGATAGAGTTCGGGCAGTTTGGCCCAGTGATTTGAATCCGCTACTGTAGTTAATTGAATCAATGTCCAATTACGATCGCTCGAATGTCCATCACTGCCAATGTCATCTGGCGAACGAACATGTGTTGGTGCATGCAAGAGAACTAATTGCAACAAATCAATATGATGGGACATAGCTTCGCGACGTTGGCTATTTCTGTTGCAGATGGCTCTAAGCTCCAACGATCGATAAACTAATAATGTAAGGCAAATAATGGTAATTATCATCACATCAGTAGAGTTTACTTAGCAAATTGAAGTTGTGCGTGATTGTTGCAGATGATAATTGGAAATCCATGCGAATGGGTCGCTCATACTCAATTATGTTTGAAATTATACACGACCACTGCAATGGGTCCTCGCTCAGCTCAACCGATAAAGGCACAGCCTCCAAGTAACACCATGCGGGATCGAATATGTCATATGGACAGTCGAAGTTGTATTTATTCTCGATCGAATCTTCAATGTTCATAGCAAAAGACTTAATTACACAGATAGAAAGATACATTTATGTTCTGCGTTATCTAATGCACATAAAGGGAATGCTAGATTTGGCAGAAATTAATGGATATTTTGTGAAAATTTAGCTGAGCTTACGCCTGAATCTAGTCTATTGTATGGAAGATTTCAAACATTGTTGTATGACGCATGAAAGATTGCATATAATTTCGATGTTTACGCTTACTTTTGCTTGGAATTTCAACGAGGGGAAATTTTACACGTTTGTTAAAATTCATTTTATTTTTTATGTATCAAAGGATTTATAATGCTAAGATGTCCCAACAGACAACCATCGAAAAGGTTATCAGATTGCTTGATTCCTAATGTTCACTTTTCAGCTTCCAATTGTAGAAATTGATACAGTGAAAGTTTGCTAAGCAATTCATCTAGTCAAAGAAAAATCAAAATAACTATTGTACACAGATCAAAAGAAACACTGAATTTTCTGCATTACCTAATGTACATAAAGGGAATACTAGATTTGTCTGAAAACTATGGGATATTTCGTGTAAATTTATGCTAGATAACGCCTGAATCTAGCCTGTTTTGTATTTAGAGTGCATACATTTTTGTTTGGCGCATGAAAGATTGCATTTCGTTGCGCAGAAATAAACTAACTCACAAAAGGACTATTTTTTAGTTAAATGGCACTTGAATGTATGCATAAAAAACCTAAATTTTATACATACAATGAGTGTTTTTATGATCAATATTAATAACATGGATTAAGCGTTTCTCTGTTTTTTAAATTGATCTATGTCTGCCTGTAACTTTTGTTGGTACAAGAAGTCTACAAGATCTTCAAACAAGGATAATTCGAAAAAAAGTGGAATGAATACGGTACATCAAGATTTGAGTATGACCATGAACATGATTGACCACCCGAGGTTGAAACTCCGTTTTTGCCAGATCAGCGGTTATTACACAGAGAGCCAACAGATGATGCTTGGGACTAACATACATCTTCAATGTGTAAAAACTAGTGATCTCAAACTAAGGCAATACCGGCGCCGGCCATGTCCGAATGCAAGTCAAGTAAGGAAAGGGTAGGGTTATGTTGACGTGATACTCGCTTTACGAGAAATCACTGAAATTTTGGATAATAGGATTGGGTAATAGCAGGGTTCGTTATGGTTAAAGATAAGCTGTCAAGAAATTAGTACCGATATACGATTTGAACCGATTTAAACCAACATTAAGGATACTGTTGGGGCCACTCACAATGCGTGATAGTGGTTTTTAATTGCGAAAACAAAGTGATTTTTAATAATACTAAAAAGCCGATTTTGACCGGTTTAAACCAACAGTAAGGATGCTATTAGGACCACTCACAGAGTGTGATAGTGGTATTTCATTAGGAATATATGGCAGTTCATCTCAACGCCTGAGAGCTAACTTGGACCGATCTACACCAACAGCACGGATGCCGCTGATGATGTTCTCACCACCTGATCTTACCCGGTGAACCACGACTTTTCATGCTCACTTGATCACTCGCGCAACGAACAATAGGCCACCGAAACAATAGCCAAAACGCTACGCCCGATAACAAAATATTGCGGAACGAAGTGTCGACACAACCGATGCAACCAATTAAACTGATGGTCGACGCAAACCTCACCAGTCGCCGGTACCCAACTCAGCAGGCGTCCGTCCAGTTTCTCACTGAAACCGTTCCATATAATGACATCGAAACTTTTCCGCAAACATCAGAACGAACACTCTTTATGTACCAAGCGGCTTGTTCAGATCGAGAGCACACACAACTTCTTCGAAAAAAATTGATACCGAGCTATGCCCGATATTAAACGCAGTTCGCAATAAAGCATAGAACACGCACTAACGCTACCAAACAATAAATGACCGAAGCAATACATAACGCGCTATGCCCGATAACAAAGCCGACATCAAGGTGATACGACGCATACGGTGAACTAATTATATAGGTCGTAATAAACAAACTAATTAATAATGACCCAAACTACTCGATCACAGTACAATCACAATCATATCTCACCATTTTCATTAGGAAAACAAGAAAATCCTTAATATATTGATTCGGCGACTATAGTGAACCAAAAGTATGGGTCAAAACCAACCACAAAATCAATCACGATCTACACCGACAGAAACTAAATATATCACCTGACCGCAACTTTATTGTTCTATTTTTTGCTCACTCGAACAATCACGCCACTGAACAATAGATAATGCGCTTTTCCTGATCATAGAATAGTGCGCAACAAAGAATCGACACAACCGTTCACAGCCGATGCGCAAAGCAGACTCGAATACAGTACACCAAGATTTGAGTGAAGAACTTTCATCGCTGTTGTATCCAGAATCCATTATTTTTAATCCTACTTCCTAGCTAAGAAGTGAACATCCCAGTTTTTATGATTGATTAGAGAAAACTTTTTCATATAGAACATAAGATCAATACCGTTGACACTGTTCTGTTACTGACCAAAGATGTAACCGTGCGTGACCTTGGTTTGGAGCTTGGTTCCTGGCTATGGATTGATAGAGCCCAGTGGGTTCTGAAAAGTGAAGGTATTTCGACAACCCCCTTCCGAGATTCGACTAACAGAAAACGAGATGCTAATGTAGATAAATGCGTGGAAATTCGAGTAACTTCAAACACCATCAGATATATTCTTGAAACAAAGCAGTCCTGTCAAAAACTAATACACGGAAAACTTGCCGCAGGACGACAACTTCAGAAAAACGAAAATAAAAAAAAACTTTATTTGACGCACGATATTCTCTAAAACTTTGAGCGATACAATGAAGAATGGACGGTTGGTGTATGTAATTTTTGATTTTGAAGCACCATAAACTGGAGAGCTTTTATATTCACAAAAACGAAATCTAGCAAAGGCCATCGTTGAAGCTTACGATTGTTTGAAATGCAATATTCCGGGGAAGCCGGAAGCATTAAGTAGGGAAGCGGAACCTATATTGAGCTCAATAAGCAGACCTCTAGTGGAAATCGGTGAATATTCACTGAATACCGAACACTGAGTACACAAGTTATTCCCAATTTATTCGTTCACTTACCGTTAATCGTTTAGCAACACATAAAATATTCGATTCTGATAATTATCTTCCAGTTTAATACGGAAAAGTTGAAACTGCTATGTATCAATTTTAATAATATCATATCATTTTTACGAAATTCATGTCTCCGGAACGTTTTTGCAGCTTTTAATTATATTCAAAACCAAATTTTATTTGCCAGGATTATATATTCTTGGTTACTGCGTCCATTTATTGGAGAAATAAAACATCTTTTTAAGTTTGAAGTTGGATGACTGCAGAATGTAATGAATATATGTACTATGCTGATCATAGCTTCCGCTTCCTTACCAGTGCTCTTACCTAAGTAGGTCACAGTTTAGTTGAAATTATTGGACACTTTTATTGAAAGGTCGTACACGATTCGGTAAATTAGTATTCAACTTCAATTTCTTAAATTTTTTTTAAATAAATCATTTATTTCTACAGGCTCAATCGAATCAACTTTACAGAGCCAAGTTTTCACATTTATATACATCAATCATCATCAAACTAACGTTAAGGGCATAGAACCGATTACTCGCTGCCGTCTCGAGGTTAATAGGAATAACAATTGAACGGAAAGAAAGATGGGCGGAAATTTGAGGTATGGTGGCTTAAAACTTATAATTATACAACTTTTGGTATTCTTTTGACTTGAGCATTATGAAAATCGAAAAAAAAAACACACAAACACAATAAAAAAAACTTATAGTAAACATAACGGTAAAACTAACTACAATCTAAGGCTAATGTTAGTAAAAAACGGATTAAATGAGTTTCATAAACTCCAGTTCACGTAGAGCCAAAATATCTCGAACCGGTACATTTGGTTGTCAACGTCGAGCCCGAAAGGAATCATAAAGCTCAGATCTGACTCCACGATGCTCAGCCCATGACCAAATAATGTGATCTGCGTCCTGATAACCTTGTCCATATTCCACTCACTGTTAGCACGAGTATAAATAGCGTTCAAGAATAATCATTGAATGGCGCTTTGCATCGATAACTAAGATTTCATCGACACCTTGAACTATAGAGCATTACCTTTGCTCGCGAGTCTCATCTACTCTATTTGCCCGGAATTGAACAATGAGTTAGGACCCATACGAAGGTGATGATAAAATAACGCGAAGATAAAGCACTTAGAAACTCCTATATTTTCATGAGAAAATACGAGGAGTGCTTTACTGGCCTCAAGCCTGCTGACTCCTCTATCGATGATCCGTCAGTGAAGAACGATTTAGTGGAAACAACTTGGCAATATTACCGGAGCAATCATAGGACGATGATGCTCGTAGTATAAAGTGTTTGCAGCTGTGCATTCCGGGAAAAAAATTGAACATGAAAGTTGATCAATCGTGAAGAACCAGTTTATGTTCAAGTGCACCGAAAGCGTCAAGAGAGAGTGAGAAACTGGACGGACGCCTAAGATCAGGTTGGAGAGGAAGTGGTATTCCTCCAGCGGTGGAAGCCTTTCTACCGTCGTTACGGCTTCATCTGTTGCTGTCCTGAACTTTTTCTAATCTATGTAACGGGTAAGATCATACCCCAAGTAACATTGCCAAAACCATCCAGCTTTATTGAGTTTTACTAAAGTTTTATGAAAGCCACTAGAAATCAATTCGTTTTTTTTTGTGGCAGCAAGAGATGCCAATAGGTTTCAAATTTTAGTTAGGTTTATAAGAACCAACACAGATTCTTTACAACGATCTTAAAACCTTGACTTCTAAAATTCCTTTTACTCCTATCAAAGGTTTTATTTTGACTTTATGAACTCCTAAAATGCTGTTTTGAAATGCCGTCTTAGGACTTATTCATATTAAAAGCAATTTAAAACCATTTTGCCTCCAGTAAATGCATTCAACGGCTAATTGGCATTGAAGAAAGCTACCAAGCGACCAGATAGTTTTATAGTAGCCATTGCTAAGATAAATTGGCTTTTTGGCAAGACTGTGATTTATTGCCATCGCCATATTGAAATATATGAAATCATTGAAATGTGGAATAACAAATACACCAAATTTTAAATGTAATACAATTGAACTGTAGATCTAAACAAATTTCCGTATTCGTTCAGATAACCTTAATGAATTCCATCAATTTTCAGAAGTTTCTTGATTAATTTATCGAATAGATGTCTTTTAATTTTGTGTTTGTTGTTGTAAACTCGCATAATTTCCGAGGCGCATTAATTTTCAGCTCTTATCGTGCCAATATTCACCATAAAATTAAATACGCATACGATTTGGAGCATGATACGCTATAAAAAATTCAATTTGTTTCATATATTTTGCTATCAAACATAATTTCCCGCAACACTTGAGCTTTTTTCTTAGCCATTATTTACTGTTGAATGAATCAGAAGAGCAGAGAATCGAACAAAGCAGAAAAAAAAACAACCACAATATCGCGGTGAAGTTTGACAGCTGTAGCCATTCCGGCCCCTATACTGGTTTGATGGCGGCTAATAGGTTTTATGATGGTTCTCAAGTGGTCATAACATCTTTCACTAGAACATTTTCAAAATCTTTATGGTCTTGGAAAGGTTTTATTAATTTGTTTTCACAACCGTCTATAGAGTGGGTCACTTCGTACACATTTCGGCTTTAAAGATGCATAGAGGAGGTGTTGGTGGACAAAACAGTTTTGAATGTAGTTTCATCAACAAAGCCGGGAGGAGTGCTATACGGCTGGAATAGAACTGAAATTGTTACTTGGGACTCGACGTTGATAGATTCCGACGGATTGAACCCGGTGGCAATCGAAATTGGCATGGGCAAGTGATCACTACCGTGGGGATCTTGAATCACATTCCATGTGCAATCTAACGATAATGAATTCGAACAAAGTGTGAAGTCTAATCTACTGCCTTTTGAGGATGGACTAGCCAAACGTGTTACTCCATTGTTAATAACTGTCATATTGAAGTTGAAATCTCACATGATCAACCGTGGAGTAGGAAGAACCGAAAAAATGTCTGAAAATTGAATCCTAGATAGTTTGAGCTGTTTAGTGGAATACCTGTAGCTAGAAATTAGAAGAAAAACTAGTATTTTCCATTTAATTCCAACTACCTTTGCTTATCTTGACAGATACGCGTGTTTCGTCTACAATGTGCAGACTTCTTCAGTGTCTCGTACTAGTACAAGTCGTACAAGTCGAGTTATTAGTACGAGATACTGAAGAAGTCTGCACATTGTAGAAGAAAAAACGCGTATCTGTAAACATAAGCAAAGTTAGTTAGAATTAAATGGAAAATACTAATTTTTCTTCTAATTTCTAGTTATCTGAAAATAGTTTTTGGTTTATTGAGGCTCTAGGATGAATATACACAGAAGCAATGCCAACCCAAGGAACATTGCTGGTTTTATCATGGTTTTATAGCATTCTTGAAGTCTAATTCATGCTCTTCAGAACACTTATAAAACCGAAATTGTTACTTGGGCAAGGATTTTATTTTTAATAACAGTAGCACAAAAAGTAGCACTTTTTGATACCCAAAAGTAATCCACCTCCACGTGAATCCTCACGATCAAGCCAAATAATGTTGAAATCATGAACAATGCTTTTGAGAGGGTCAGAAATTTCGAAGTTCTTAAAGATACCTCCGACAATGTCATCAAATGAGATCATTCCAGTCGAGGAATGGGTTTCTGTTCTTAAAATCAAGGCATCAGGGGTTTTGGGTGTCCCCGTAAGAGATGGAAAGTCTTGGGTGTAGATAGTGTTACGGATTTTCGTTTAAAGGTGGAATTGAATTTTCCTTTTTTCCGCCTTTCCTTGAAATAGGCAAACTGGTTTTGGGCTCCGGCTCAGCAACTTTCCGTGGGAGGACGCGTCTTCGCTTCCGTGAAGCACCTTCCGGAAACCTGAATGATGTTTCCTCTTCAGCCAAATCAAAGTCAGACTCGTCATCTGACAGATTTGCAAAGGGATATGTATTGACATTGGGTGATGGTGAATTTTTCTTCACCATTTCGGCGAAAGATTGCCTGTAACGCTGTTTAAGCGTGCGTTCTAATTTTTCCTCGCGTTGTTTGTTCGCCGGGCACGACGAGAGAGCATTGAGATGTATAGTATGTAGTTAAAATATGACTTCCTCAGAATTAACGAGCATTAGGTTTACACACACACCCAGAAAGTAAAAAAATATCGAGTTGAATATAAAATTTCTTTATCTTCCTGTTGGATACCAACCTACTGGAACTTATTTGCACACCATAGGACAATTTTTTTACATTCATTCATGTATAGACTTCACAAATAAGAACACAAGCAACTCGAAGAAGGTTGAGTCGGCTGAATGATCAAACGCAAATCGCAAGTTGTTGCAATCTGTTTATACCTCTCAGCGAAGCTATTTTTAGCCAACGATTAATACTGCAAACAGATTCTATATAAGAAAAAAAAAACAAGCGAAACCTAATTTGTCATAGCACACTGAGCAATCCTTGAGTTCGAATTTACGACTAGAAAAGGAAGCGATGGTTGTGTATTGAACAGACCTACTTCGTTCGAGTAGATGAAAAAAAAAAAACATTCAAAAGCTAATCCAACCAACAAACCCCCGAACAACAAAAGCACAACTGATTGGCGCTGCCACCATGCGGACGTGCCCAAATCGACTTCAGAGCATATATCATAGGATGGCAGTAGCTGCCTTATGTTTGTTTGACAATCTTTTGTCGCTTTCAATTCCACAAACTTCAATATCACTTCGCTGCACCGAGGAATCACGTTTCCATTGGGCTTGTATCGTTTGTGCACGCGCTCTCGGCTGAAGTTAGTCGAGCTCGAGAGCCACCAGGTCTAAGTTTGAAACTATTTTAAGGGACTCGTTTGTTTATTCGGTTAGTTTTTGCTTGTTTGTCGCAGTGTAGGAAGAGTGCGAGTGGACAGGATGAAGTTTTTTGTCCGAAGTTGTGTTATGATGATGGCTTTTGTGCTGATGGTGAACTTTGAATTAGGTATGTGAGATTAGTATTGTTGTGGGTTGCTTTGCTAACAAGGAATTTATTACTGCCAATCCTGATAATTCCACTTGAAACATTCACGTACGAGAATACAAATTTGCCTGGAATTGGAGGAATGTTCTCATAAAATGTTTTCCATGTTCAGAAGTGCTCTTATATACCGCTTCTCCCGACCTCTCCCAACCCCGGGATAACTTGCTCTATCGTCGAAGCATGGTTCCCTCGTTCTTGTATGCATAGCTATCGGCAAGTACCTACCAGTCGATTCCGAAATCGGTCAACCGAGAAAACTAAAAAGGAAAAAAGAGTAAAAGCGCCATTCGAAACGCCATTATGGAATGCTGCGAGGGAGGAAAATAGCTGACCCAGCAATGTCGTTTGTAGGTGTACCATTTTGAGTGCCTATTTTTGGAAGTACTTACCTAGTCATAGTACTCATAAATTATAATATTAGAACAAAATGATCATAGCAGGCGTCACGACGGTTTAGATTTGGACTTGGAATCGGTATGTGCTTAATTTGAAGAATTCTTTTGTCGTCCGTGAAAACGCAATTCCACTCTGTCAGAAACAACAAAGATGGAAGGTCGTTCAGGCCGAACACCCAGCCATCTCTCCAGCCTCAACAGCCATTGGAAATTTTCCTGGAATCACGCTCTCCAGTTAAGCAAATTTTCAGAATTAATGAAAATGCCTTCAAGCAATAAACTGATTAAGGGGCTTGTTCACAGCGGCAAGTGGTGGATGAGCGTGAACCGTGAATTTCGCTGTAAATTCATTTCCCACCGGAGCTCACGGTGCATGTTTCGGATTGGATTTTATGGCAGCCGGTTTAATGATCTGACTGTGATAATGGATCTAATTTGAAATCCTTGCTGGGTAATTTTCTCGGCTTGATTGGCTAAGCACATCGCAAGCTAATGCCAACGGATACGTCGGAAGTGGTAAACAACGAGTCGGACAGATGAGTGCTCATCATAAATTTATAATCGCCGTCCAGCTTCGTTCCTATTCATTCCTGTTGTCGAATTAATCCCGTTGATTTATTGCGTTCCGTGCGGGAAAACTTTCACCAACTAATTAATTAGGATTCGAAGCAATTTCGGCTTGTCTGTCTCTCAGCGAGGGCACAAAGCTTGCGGCAGTTCAGTAATTGATGTGCACAACTTTTGTCCGGCCGTTCGGCGGCAGATTTCTACTTTTGGAAAGATCATAATTTTGGGCACAAGAGGGATGCTTCTCTTTAAGTCTACGGGCATTTTAAAGCATTGAAATAAAAATTTGGTTCAGTTATTCAGCTCAATGTGGTATGCATACAATCATTGTTGATCAATACACCTATATCGAACTATTTAAAGGTCTCACGGACTTCAATGGAAAATGTTTAAATTTTTCCATCCATCCGGTTAATATGATCAATCAATCAGCAATATCTCACTACCACGTAAACTGAAAGTTTAAAATAAATTAGCAGATTCCTAAGAAGTACCCAAATACCCAAGTGAAGTCAAAAGTTCGTATTCGGTACAAATCAAGTTCCGTGGAATTTTCCAGCCGATAAAAATCTTAATGTTCGAATAAATGACTAATTTTTGGCCTAATCAGCCAAACGAGGAATCAAGAATAGAATTTCGTGGAACCAACGTTTAATGTAAAGGGTGATTCGATAATTATTGCGACAGTTTAGATTGCTTGGTAAATCGGTTATAGTTGTCAAACGCAAATTTTTACCAAATCTTTACAGTAGCTCAGTATATGTAATTATAACCGCTTACATAAATCTTAGGATGTGTTTGAATAAAATACTCGACATTTGAGATTGACGCCCTCTATAAGATCGTGTAGAGTCGTTTGCGAAAATTTCCTTTTCTTCCATTGCCAATTTCTGGAAATTCACACTTTACCATGGCCCAATAAATTCCGATCGGACAGAGCTTAGGACATTTTGGTGGGTTCATGTCTTTCGGTACAAAGTCTACATAATCAGCCACATACCACTCCTGCAGGGTGTTGGTGTAGCGGCATGAAACCAAATCGGCCAAAGCAGTGGTTTTGGATTGTGCTGTCTCGAAAATGGCAAAAGACGTTTCTGGAGGCATACAGTTTTGCAAATTTCACCTCCAGTTTTGCAAAAGTGGCCCACTCTACACACTACTAAATTGTCATGTGAATTTCTGTCCCCTGAGACCGAAACATTTAAGCGTCCTTAGCATCATAAGAATGAGTTGACAGAGACGAGAAAATCAATTCAATCAACCACATGCTTTCGTCGAATTGCGTTTGTCAGTCCGGGGACATAATTCAACACGAAATTTTGCTCTCGTTTACGACTTTTTACAAACATGAATCACGTCTCGTGTAAAATTCATAATTTTTGACTGTGTTTGTTCACGGCTGTGAAATACAAGTTAATGAAACCATTACGAGACCTTAATGATTTTGAAAGCGTTCTAGTGAAAGATACCAGATCACTAGAGAACCTTATAAAACCATTGTGTCATGCAACCAGCATAGGGCCAAATGGTCACAGCTGTCAAACCTCGCAGTGATTTCGTGGTCGATTTGTGTTGTTCTGCTTTGTTTGATTTCTGCTCTTCTGCTTCATTTAACAGTAGATAATATCTGAGGAAAAAAGTTCGAGTGTTGCGATCAACTTTGTTTGATAGCAAAATATCCACTAACAATTGAGTTTTTATAGCGTATCATGCTCGAAAATCGTATGCGCATTTAACTAAATGGTGAGATATTGTCACGATAAGACCCGAAAATAAATGCGCTTTGGAGATTATGCGAGTTAACATCAATAAACCAACATTGAATCTATATATTCGATGAATTAATCGCTTAATTTCATGCAAATTTATGAAATTAAATAACGGTTATCTAAAAGAATGTCAAAATTGGTCTCTGATCTACAGAACCTTTGTGTTAGATTCAACATTGGTGTTTTTATTTTCCGACATTTCAATTATTTCTTATATTTCAATATGGCGATTGCAGGAAATCACAGTTTGCCAATAAGCCAATTTGTCTTTGCAATGGCTACTAAAGGGTGTCCACGATGAAATTGCCACACACAAAATTGATTCGCAAAATTCGAGTTTTCATCCGATTGCCATCAAATTTTCAGGGATTGAGAAATAACTATTAAACTTCATTTTGCCATTTTACTCGTATTTTATTTACAGTCCATACGCAAATGCCCGCACCTTGGCCTTAACCCCGGCCATAAGATTCTGCACAACCTGTGAATCAACCGTTTTTTGCATGTAAACCCATACTTTCTTCAGTTCCTCGACTGTCTTCACTACCCTAGGTCGTTTAAGAAGGTGCTGCTTCATAATCGCCCAGTACTTCTCGATGGGGTGGAGCTCCGGAGTGTTGGGAGGGTTGAACATTTTCGGCACGAAATTGACCTTATTGTCCGCATACCACTTCAGCACGACCTTGGAGTAGTGGCATGAGGCCAAATTCGGCCAGGAAATTGTTGGGACGTTGTGGGCCTTCAGGAGAGGAAGCAGCCGCTTCTGGAGGCACTCTTTGTATGTACACCTGTCCGTTCATCGTGTCCTGGGTCACGAAAGGTGCACTCCGCTTCCCGCACGTGCAGATGGCTTGCCAAACCAGGAATTTCTTCGCAAATTTGGACATCTTCTGAGTGCGGACATGCTCCGGAACGCTGAACTTATCCTTGGCCGTGAAAAACAGGTTGCCGGGGATCTGTTTGAAGTCGGCCTTCACATATGTTTCGTCGTCCATGATGCAGCATTCAACTTTCGTCAGCATGTTGAGGTACAACTTCCTGGCACGGGTTTTGGCGGACTTGTTCTGCTTCTCGTCGCGATTAGGGGCCTTTTGTACCTTGAACGTTCGAAGCCCAGCCTTAGTTTTTGCCTTCTGGACAAAACTTCGGCTTAGGTGCAGCTTCTTAGCCACATCCCGAACGGAGGCGTTCGGATTTCGGTTGAAGGCCCCAACTACGCGGTTGTGATTTTTGGTGTTGTACGGAATACTTTTTCCTTCACTTCTGGGCTTCCGATCGGTGGTCAACCGTTCCTCGAACCGCTTAATCACTCGCGACACCGTGGAATTCGCGATTCCCAACGTTTTAGCTATGGAACGATGCGAGAGATCCTTGTTCTCGTGATGAATGCGCAAGATTTTATCACGCACGAGCTATTCTTTCGACGCAAATTTCCGCAAATTTGATCACAGGACTTTAAAACTTGCAGGATGTAAATAATGCACTATGAACTAAATCCACCCAAATTTTCATTAAATTCTACTCAACGGTTAAAAAGTTAGATCAATTTCATAGTGTGGCAATTTCATCGTGGACACCCTTTATAAGACTATTTGGTCATTTGGTGACTTTCTTCAATGCCAATTTGCCGTTGAATGCATTTACTGGAGGCAAAATGGCTTTAAAATGCTTTTTCAACTGACCATAATAAGATAATTGGAATGAGTCCTAAAACGGCATTTCAAAACAGCAAGTCAAAATAAAACCTTTGATAGGAGTAAAAGGAATTTCAGAAGTCAAGGTTTTGAGATCGTTGTAAAGAAGCTGTGTAGGTTCTTTTAAACCTGACTTAAATTTGAAACTTATTGGCATCTCTTGCTGCCATAATAAAATCGAATTGATGTCTAGTGGCTTTAATAAAACTTTAGTAAAACTTAATAAAGCTGGATGGTTTTGGCAATGTTACTTGGGCTGCCAAATCAGGTGTTTCGAAACGTATTTCGACGGTTTCTACAGTTTGAAACGATCATCCACTACAAACTTGTCCTTATCTGTGAGATATTCAATCTGCTCAAAATCCACTTTGATGTATGTATCATTATCAATGAGGTATCACGGGAACTTCGTTAGCAGCTTCGCGAAGTGTTGCCGGGTACGCGTTTTGGCAACACTCTGCTGGCGTTCGGTCGGATTTGGAAAGTTTTGCACCTTGTGCGTTTTCAATACGGAGCCTTTGGGTGAAACGTTGTACAACATCAAGATTTTTGGCAAAGTCCATCCTCGAAATGTTCGAATTTCGCTCTCTAAACTTTTTGCACGTTCATCCCGTTTTCTGTTCCTGACTAGTGTTCCACTGTAATACGTTCCTGGTACATTTGAAAGATCCGTGAGACCGTCGAATGATTTACAGTACGTGACAAAAGCATCGCTTCACCTTGTAAGGAACTGCAACACACAAGTGAATATTGCATCACCGTCAGAAGTGTCAACTCACCTAGAACAGTAGAAACCTGAAAAAATGTTGACCTCGGAAAAGTTGTTGAGAATGTCAATAGCTTCCCGAAGATGAAAAGTATGGTTCGGAATTCAGTCACTACATCGCGTTAGTGTGCAGATGAAGGAAAACATTTTTTAACAAGTTTTTTATCGTGATCTCGGCCAACTAGAAAGATCAAATTTTCAGCGAAAATATTCAGGGTGGTGCTTGAGAATATGGTACAGAATTCGGTCACGTTGAGGCGCTAGTATCCGTGTTAAGGAGAGCATTTTGCTACGAGTTCACAAAGGATCCAGATCACCTAGAAAGTTCGATCCTTCAGAAAAGTTGTTCAGACTTTCAAAAGCATTTTTAAACATTTTCTTTATCCTGACCTCCAAGATAATTCGAACCTTCAGAAAAGTTGTTCAAATGGTCAAGGGCTTCTGGTTTAGCTTCCTCTTCATAATAGCCCAAAATCTCTCTATTGGTCTGAGCTGGGGACAGTTTGGAGGGTTGAGTTCTTTTGGCATGCACTGAATCCCGTTGGTTTCATACTACTGTAGCACTGTTTTACTGTAATGACAGCTTGCAAGATCTGGCCAAAACATGACAGGGTCATTGTGTGATCTGATGAATGGAAATATTCGCTTTCGGAGACATTCCGTTCTGTTCCATTCTGAACTAAATGTCTTATTAGTGATGAAAACCTTGGTCTTCCTACCGCAGCTACAGATGCCTTGCCAAATCATGTATTTACGTGCAACTTAACAGTTTTTTTTCTTGCTATTCCACACTTAGGAGGTTTGACTTATTTATTTTTTTACTTATTTATTACTTTTACTTATTTTTCGTCAATCAGAAGTAGACCGTTCTGTAACAATGATAGTAACGTTTTATGTTTCACATCTTAGATACATAGTACGCCTTAGAAAACTAACTTATTAGGTTTACATTTTTTATGTATAGATTATTTAATAAAATTGAAGTTTTGCTTCAGTTTTGTTTTAGTCATATGGAAGTCAACGTTTTCTCCGTGTTTATTGTAAGTTGCCATCATCTGATTTAGTGGTCCAAATTTGGCGTAATTTGTGCGACATTTAAGAGTTTCCAAACTTCAAAAGTATCGATAGCATTTGTTAAGAACAGACTTACTTTATAATCAAGTGATTCCTTTTCAAATGATTCCAGATTTTACAGGTATAATTCACCTTGTTTTTATGTTGTTTCAAAAATTAAAGGACTAACTAACTTTATAGTCAAATGGTTCCAATCTTTTTTGATTTAAGGCTTGTTCGCGACAAAAACTGGACAGACTAAATTTGGAATAAAACAAATTTGCTGCCAGTTCAATCCAGGATGCATTTTCTATTCATTTAATTGTGCATTATTAGTCATCTTAAAACTAATTACAGTAACTTAATTAGGCTGCATGAAGAAACTACGAGCTGTTGAGTTCACTTCAGCCATCAGGGTACGAGCAGACTTCTGTGCAACCGATTACACTGCTTTTGTCCAAGATTTTCGAAAATTTTCTTATTTGTTGCTACTGAGTGTAGGTAGATCGTCCACAAGGGACACGATAGAAAGCACGATAGGATACCAGAGCTGTGCTCTCGCAGCATCACTTATAAGTAGTTACATCACAGAGAACAGACATCCGGGCTTGAACTTTTTTTCCTTTATTGTAGAAAAAATCACATTATGTTTATTTCTTAGCATTTCTACCGTTCATTCTCGAATGCTTTTGGTTCTCTCTCACGTGATGCAGGTTTTTGTCTGGAAGACTACAATTATCGCAATTTCCGTCTAAAAACCTCCCAATGTTGAAAGGTCCGTCAGAGTGCCAATGTTGTCAGCTAATACCTTCTCTTTATTTCGTATAACGTCATTAGTAAACAGAAAAACATTTAATTTATACTCGGAACATAGAAAGTAGTAGCTTATATTCTTCCAAAGTTTTCATCAGGGTAATCATTCTCAACCCGAACTGCAATCTCTGCGTCATTGAGAAGGTTGTTGTACAATTGTTTTGATGTTTCAGCTGTGGCATTTCATCCTTGCGCTCTGATTCGCGCTTCTGAGATCCATTCCTGAAAGTTTCATTAATGCGACCTATCCGTGAAATCAGTCAAACGTACTAAATAGCTTCTCATGAAGCCAGATTGAAACGGTCTAAAATACAGACTCGGAGCTCTAACACGTCAGCAACTCTGAAAGTAGCTCCACGCCAAAGGAAATTTCCAACCATCCTCTTTATTTGAATTCATCGACCTCCGCCACTTTTTGGGGGCCAGATATAGCTTTATTGAACCTTAGAAAAGAAAGATTTTCGAAAATTAACCCGTATTTTGGCATATTGAGTGAACGAATGGAGGATTTGCATAATCAAATCGAATTCGCCCTGGTTCTTGACAAGTATGTTGATGTCATCAGCATATGCTACAACTTTTAGGAATTTTCCGTAAACAAGAACACCTGTGGAGCTGTCATGTAAGTTCCTGATCAATGGCTCAATATAGATCATAGCACGAAAACGATCATACGAAACGGCATCTTTTTGGCACTGGAGAGAGAATTTTTATTTCTGGTGTCTGTAGTAGGTATATAGAGAAAGTTGAGGTGCTTTGTAGGATTTTAAGAGTATTAATTTACCTTTCGATTTGTGTATAATTCAGTTCTTGTAACGAACTTTGACAGCAACGGTCCTGAATAGGACCAGTAGCAGCAGCAACAGTGAATCAACATATTCGAGGATGTAAACTTCGGTCAGGTAACGTCAGTGTCAAGAAACCATTTAGCAAATTTTTTGGTGCTGCTTTGCTATACATCGAATCAACTGGGCCGGGAATCTGAATTTTCCTAGCACTTTCCACAGGAAGGTATGGTTCACGTTATCGAACGCTTTTTCCAGATCAACGCTAAGCTAAAATTCTTTAAACCGTTTGGATTCAATTGAGCGAGTTACCAATCGTCTGATATCTTTCAGGTTATCTGTACACGATCTACCATCAAACGTATGCCACACTGCACTATAAAGTAAGACCCATCAATTGACCCAATACTAATGCGATCTCCTTGGCAATAATTTTGCAGAACAATTTGTAATCTGTGTTCAATAGACTAATTGGGCCTGAATTGTTGGAACCGTTGCTCTCTTAAGCATCATGATGATGATCTCCGCTGATAAATATTTGGGCAGAATTGTTTGTCCCCACAAATACGCATTAAACAGTTGTAAAAGATCACATTTAAGCATGTCAAAATGCTCAACGTAAAATTCGTATGTCAAGCCGTCTGGCCCAGGCGACTTCTTCTTTGAACACTGCTTAAGAGTTTGAAAAATTTCTTCCTCAGCGATCGGTAGAACTAATCCAGTGGCATTTTCTTAGAAGCTTCACTTTCGGCAAAAAGATCGGTGTAATGTTTGTGTACTTCTGGCAACGATGAACGATTGATCGGCGATCAACTGGCCTCAGGGGATTGAAGCACAGGCGTAAGATGGTTATGTAAATGCTTGGATACTTGGTAGACATTCATTTTTTCTTCTTCTCCCCGAGATATATCTGGTATTCTTGACTGTAAACGCCGTAGCCATGAATACTCTTGCTCCAAGATGATTCCACCATGCATTGTGATCCATGTAACTCAACCTGTCACTTAACTGCGCATACTGGAAACAACAATAGCATTGAATATATTTTCCAATATCCTCTCCCTCTAGTGTTGAGCTCTTGTTGTTCCACTGACAATTTCAATAGTACTGCATGATGATCCGAACACGGAACCGCAATAGTTTTAACATCAAGTAAAAAAAAAACAGCTATCTAACCGAGAAACACAGTCTTCTCGGTAAAAAGTGAGTTTATCTAGATGGAGCTGTTTAGCGACATCTTGTAGATGAAAAATATTTACTAAACTTCTCAGACCGTTCGAAAGTTTTTCACAGATTCATTGAGTCATTTGGATCTAGGATACAATTGAAGTCTTCAACTTCACAATTTGTTTTACTGATATGCATTGTCATTTGATTGAAAAATAGGTTATCCCTTTTTTCTGCTTATTGGTTCCCGATTAAGCATAAATATTAATATAGTTTATCCCATTCACTATGACTGATACAGTTCTACTGGATGGGTCAACAATTTAGCTGTAACTTAGGTTTTTCTTTATCAAAATTCCTGTTCCTTTCTTATCCACACTTATACCTACCAGAGCGTTATGCGAGCTAAGAAAGGAGAAGTTTTCAAAAGAAACATCTTGCAGAAACTTGATCAAATCTTTCTCGGATCGTGTGATGAATCTCACCGTATTTCGACAGCATGGTTGTTACATGCTTCTTATCAACCTCGAATGGTAGTCAAAAAAGACGTACGTATCGGAAGTCACGTACCGTTGCAAATGAGACCTGCTCGGTGGACAATTCAGTAGCGCCGTCTTCATCAGGTCCCCTGTTTGGAATTTATCATATTCACTATACTTCACTGGGCTCTCGAAACATCGCACAAAGCGACTCCGTTGACCATTCGCTCCCGAAACCTCTTTGTCCGTTGGAATTTTCGTTTTTGGTCTGAACTGGACCTCGTCACAGTTAGTGTGAACTTTGGGAGATTCCATTATTCTCTGTGTATTACGTATAGATTTCGATTTATTGACTGATGGTCAGTGTAACAATAGGTAGCTGAACCTTGGTTCAGCCAAACAATTATCTTCAACACTATTCAGATAACGATTAATTCTCAGACCGCAGTGAAAAATACGACTCGTTCCGATATTTGAATGTAAACTGGTGATAGCTTGAAATTCACTTGTGATCGTATCACACACTTTGGAAGTGATTCGCAGGTGCGCACGTTTTACAAAACGGGGAATATCCAACAATATTTCCTATCTGCAGTTTGTACCGTCAATCCGTAGGAAAAACATGGCTGTCGTGCAATCTTTTCACTACCGTAAATGGCCATTCGAAACGTATGCAAAAAGAGAAGCTTTTTTGACGGTTCCGTCTTCGCCAATGATTGTGTAAAATGATATTTCTCGACAACTGATACAAAACCACATAAGCTGATTTTGTAAACAAATTTCTCGAGACTCATCGCACTCCACGTAAACTAGATTCGCCATAACGTGAGTGAAACATTAGACTTTGTTATGATGGTGCTGATATTCGTGCATTTGCGAAGAAAATCTAGAATTTTACGTTGGAATTCCTGTTTACTTATTGGTTTTCAAAATCAGATTCACCGTTTTGAATAAGTTGTCGAGATTTGACAACCACAGATGCGATAATCCGCATATCCACAGGAGTTCAGAAACAAACGTTGACCTCTAAAATCAATGGTTGCCTTGATCAACCGAACGGCGTTGTGTCAATAAATGAATCCATGCTGACTGGTAGGTTTTCCTTGTGAGGTTGTCTTGAGTAACGCTTATTGCATGATTAAATGAAATTATTATTTCCATTCCCTAAAATTTTAGACAAATGGCCAATGAGTTCCAAATGCCTGCTCGTAGGAAAATACTATCATTTAGAATATCCATTTGAATACATCGTATAACGCGTTGATCAAAGGAAAAAATATCGATAGACTCAATGCATTGAATCCATACCATTACCTTTCCCTTCGTCCCTCCTTTCCCATCAGTTATAATTTTGTTAAATGTAGTGACTGCTTTTCGAACGATTGTAATGCCATTTTGTTGTTGTTTTTCCTGAAATAGCGTTGCATTTTTCATCCTACATACAAACATATTTTGTTTTTGGTTTCCTGTTTGCAAATGTGACCAAACAGGTAACAAACAATAAAGATAAACCGAAAGCTTACCGTGCTTGCCTTCCTCTCCCTCGAGGGCCTGCAGCGTGATGGCATGCAACTCGTCCTCCAGATCGACGTGACAGTCCGTCGCGTCCCATGATAGGAAGCCTAAAAGTAAACAGAAAACAAACAATGTTAACAGATTAATATACAAACAGGAAGAAAGCTTTATTTATATAATACTAGCTGACCCGGCGAACTTTGTTCCGCTCTATCCAATTTTATGATTTACATAACTCCGAGCATTCATGATTTACTTTTTTTTAAGTAACTGCAACCCGAGCAGGAGACAACAACTCATGAATACCCAATTTTGATCTTGATAACTGGCCTTGGCATTAAAGAGCTTAGATTAAGAGGTAAAATACCGAATCAAAATACCTAAGAATTGCAAGCAAAATATCTCTCGAATACCAAAACTTGTTATTTTGGATACCTGGGAATACCTGAGAGGTACTATTTTGGTATTGTTTTACCTTTTTTGGTATTTTTTTTGTATTCGCATGACATTGTGGGAACAATGTTATGGTATTATCCTCAGGTATTTTACTTCTTAATCTAAGCTCATATATACCAAGGCCAGTTGTCGAGTTATTCGGTCCTGCTCGGGAAGCCAGGCTTTGCTTGTTTGTCCCCTTAATTCTATTATTGTTCATTCGCGATCGATAACAGATTACGAAATTCAAATCATCAACATCCTTATTTTTCGCTGCCAAAATCGCACGTGCACTTAACCCATCATGGTTCTTCTAATTCTGATCAATGTTTTGGAAAACACTCGTAATGAGTTCCTCTTCGTCGTTGTGAAATGACAGAAATTCGGCGAGTACCTCAACTGGTACTTCTCATTGTCAATCGCCAACAATTGATTCTGACATTTCATCGTATGCGTAGGAAAGTCGGAACAGGCAAATGTTTGATCCACTCTGTAGTGCTCAAACTTCATAAAATATTTTCCGATTTAATATAATGTCGCCAAGGAACATTCCACTGGAAAATTAATGTAGTTTCATATCTCGGTAACATAATTGGTCATGGTCCCCGGAATACCATTGGACGTCATTAAAACCCTCTACAGCTCCATTCCCAGGCGGATTGAAGCCGTCCTTGGAGCGGATGGAGGACCAACCCTCTACTAATAAAACCTACTCTTCCCTATACTCCAACGAAATAAAGCTTGCTTATCCGGACCAAAGCTAAATGAATTGACCCTCAGAGGTATAGGGAATCTGGATCAGGCTAGCTCGTGCATCTTATAGTCCTTATTTTGTGGTTAAATTGTAATTGATCCTTACTATAGGTTTCCCCAAAAATGTTCCGGGAGTGGCCAATGTAGCCAATGGCTTTCTCAAGTCTATCAAAATCATAATTTAAAAAATCATGAACATAGAGCTGTCGCACGGCATGTTTTGGTGTAAAATCGGAAATGGCCTATACTACAGGTTCCCTGGGAAGTTCCGGTGGTGCCGAGAGTGGTCAATGTATCGAATAGCCTTCTGTAGTTTATCACTATCATATTTATGAAAAAATCATGAAGATAGAGCTGCCACACGTCATGTTTTGGGATAAATGCCTTACTGGTCCCTACTACAGGTTCCCCCGGGGACGTTTTGATGGTTCCGGGAGTGGCCAATATGGCCAAGGATCTACTTTTAAGTTAATAATAAGGTTTGTGATGAAAAACCAAGAAGAAAGAGCTCTCACATGGCATTTTTTGAGTAAAATTAAGAGTTAATCGCATCCAGGACCCTTTATCAGAACCTGTTTCAAGGAAATGGCCATATCTCAGTCAATTAAGGGCCGATTCATGTTATCAACAATTCATTCGCTTGATCAATATTTTGTCCTTACGTGTATTTCCTGAAAAAAAAAGTTTGACAACGGCATGTTGTATAAAGTCTCATCACAAATTCCACATGTGCCTCTCCGGAAACCCGGAACAACTCCGATGTCTGGGGGCCATGGCAGATTATGTTGCCAAGATATAAAACTACATAAATTTTCCAGTCGAATGCTACTTAGCGAAATTAAATCGGATAATATTTCATGAAGTTAGAGCACTCCAAGTTGATCAAAAATTTGCCTGTCCCGACCATTTTGTCCATCCCCTGTATGTACATATTGAAAATCTATCATTTTCGAAATTTTCAGTTTTCCTATAAATTTATCCAGTTTTCTTTTTCTATAAATGTTCCTTGAGCGTAGCCGAACAGAACACAAAAAAGACAACTTAAATCGGACAATCCGTTCTCGAGTTATGCGCGGTCTTACGTATGCCACTCTGTTTTATATATATAGATTTAATTGACTCGAATTCTTTTGATTCCAGTAATTTCCCTCCGCTGCCACCAATGCGCCCTCGCCCGTTGTGGGACTTCGGAAGAGATGATCGAATGCAGCGAACGCACCGTAAATTTCCTTTACCAACAACTGGAACCGATGGCCGATCTGTACGCACCTACGACCTCTGTGGGGAAGTTCAAATGCTTCACGATATCCCTCTCCGATGGCAACAACACGGCAATGATCAAGAGCTGTACCTATGCGGAGTCGAACATCTGCACCGGCTGGAAACAGGGCATTACCGTCCAAGAGTGCAAAACGTGCGATACCAACTACTGCAACGGGTTCAAATCCACCACCGGTACGAAGTCATCTGATTCCGGCCTTCCACGGCGGCCTCGTTGGTTTGGGTTGTTGGTTATTGTCGCATTGTTTGCAATTCGAATTGGATCAATAAACCGATGAAAGCACACAATCAGCGAATAACCATTAAACAGTTATTTAATTTAAATGGTAATTCGATGGAGCGAATGGGACAGAAGGAATCCGAACGCCTTGCCACACTATCAAGAGGAAAATTGGAAATGGTCACGTTGTGGTGGCTTTCACTGCGACGGCTTGTTTTTGTTTCTGATTTTCGTTTAAAACCACGAGAAAAAATGTACTTATTTTCAAAATTGTACTTCTTTATTAGTCATCGTCAATCTAGGAGTTTCCATTGACTTTAATTAAATTTCGAAAATGTCATACCTGCCCTACAGTATAGCACAGAATTCTCTTATATCTTCACATCAATAGCTTCGAGCAGCGGAACAGCAGCTTCTCCTTCCCTCACGGTAATCAGAATTAATTTATGTTACAAAATACTTCAACACTTTATCGCTCAGCACAATCCCCGTCGGCGTCAATCAAGCTGTCAGTTAAGCCGAACTTTGAAACGTGTTCGTTTTTTTTTGTTTTGTTTCAACAGCTCCGCTGGCTGAACATCTGCAAGCACTTCTCTCGCATCGGAGCCGCCCATCGTCACTTTCCTTCAAAGCTAATAAATTGAAAATCAGAATGCGCACTCCAATAAATCAATTCGTGGCGTGCAATGATGATAACTGCCGCTCTTCTAGTTTCACCCAGGTTACTTTGTTCATTATTTCGCTTACCAACCGCGCGCCGCTCACTTACATCCATTGTTAATCTTTATGGGTTTACAATCGGATAAGCGATTTACTAGGCGGAACTGTTCATTAGCTGCACTGGCCGGGGGCGGTTTTGTTTTATTTCATTAACCTCGAATGACAGGAGGGAAAACTTTATTGGATCAGCGCCGAAAATTGCCATGGCCAATAAGCATTTTATGTTATCCAATCAATCCAACGCAGCCGCCGACCAACGCAAACAGGTTAGGTTGTTGATGATGATGATCATGATGATGATGATCATGTGCTATGGATATGCCATATAATCGGATCCAGCTGCTGGAAAGATTTATGCAATTTCTTCCAAATGAACGCCCGACCGGCGCTGGCTGCTTTTCGATGCCGGCTTATATTGCATCTGTCGATATCGAAAAGTTATCGACCGTGAAGAATTTGATGAAGAGAAATGGGAGTTGGCACATTCGGGAGAGCTTTTCCCATGTCGTACGAGATTGGAAAGTTGGGCTGCGAGGCGTTTTGATAAATAGAAAAGTAGTTGGTAGCGATTTTTCCGACATTTACTCTATGGGGTATGTTCTAGAAGAAGGAGCAATCCAGATGGTGGTTGAACAGATGGTAGAACCATTAGAGAGGTTTCTTATAGCGATAACTTAGTGAAATGGATGAGTTTCATAATATTGAAAGCTCGTTCAAAATTGAGTAAAATTAAACTTGGATGTTCTTTCAGTGGAGTCACTCAGTGAGTGAATTCTAACGTTTAGATTAACAGACTAGAACTACTTGAATATGAGGAATGTAATGTCAGCCTTGCTCCTTCATTAGGCCAATGTAACGAATATGTCATAAATTCAACAACGATCGACAAAATCATGACCGACTTATTCTGCAACAGCTCAGACTCTATTAATTGATTTAAAGTTGTACATCTCAGCGATACTTTCGTTTTCCATGATATTTTAGCTATCATGATTTCACTGGTTATGCTGACAAATACCTTCACAATCTTCAAATGTCCTAAATTTGGGTAAATTCTGTATAGCTAGAAATGCATCCTAGATTTGCAACAGTGGCTGACTATTACAGGGATAACGTGCGACTCAATTCTCTTTGAGTGCAGCACGCGCTGCTACGAGACGGCACATTAAATTTCAAAGAGATATTTAAGTGCAGTCTGTACTCCCGTGCACCCTTGTTTCGCCGTGAGCTCAAAGCCGCACATTTCATTTTTATTTTGCTCTCGACGAATCTCACGCTAACTCACCCAGTGGTTGGCAGCACCCTCTCAGAATCAAATTAAACTTTGTGGGTGAATAGACTATGTCTTTTCAAGCAACTTTGAATACTTTGTGTTTTTTGAAAATTTATCTAGACTTCCATTTGAAAAGGGATTCAGTTTTTATTATCGATTTTTTTTAATCAACATAACTCAAAAAGGAAAAGACCTCCAAAAAAGTGATCTATCGATGACTCTTAGAAAACTGTCTGAACTTTTATGAAACAAATTGTAAAAATTATAAAAATCGATTCTTAGACGCTGAAGAAAAAAATATTTTTAAGTTTAAAGTCAAATTGCAAAAAAATAGGAATAGAATAGGACGAAAATTTTCCTAAAAAAAGCAATATAATTGCCTGGAAGTTTGCCATACATTGCAAGATGGGCACTTTGAAGGATTTTTTTTTTCTAACAACAACTTTTTCATGTCCTATTATTACCGTGTATCTCGCCAACTTGTCCTATAATTTGGTCCTAATAACCTCACAGAAGCCAATTAAATCTAATTATAATGACAATCTGGATTATTAAAAGTCTTTGAATGTTTGAAAAATCAAGGGTACCGTTTGGAACGGGCTGATTTTTGAATTATTAATTCTTCTTAACTCTAGTGATAATACAATTAATCCTGTTATGATGTATGATGTATGATATGTACTACCACCCATTGTAGCACGGAAACTAAGTCCGACAGCAGTGAGCTTTCCTCGCTGTTAGACTTGATCAAGCTTTAATAACCACTGATTATCATAATCATGCCATCGTATGAAGGGCCAAAAAGGGGTTGGGTAGACACTGAAGAAGTCTGCACATTGTAGACGAAATACGCGTATCTGTCGAAGATAAGCAAAGGTAGTTGGAATTAAATGGAGATTACTAATTTGTCTTCTAATTTATAGTTACAAGTATTCCACTAAACAGCTCAAACCCTCTAGGATTCAACATCACCTATGCATATCCACAAGGATATAAAGAATCTCCTTCCAACAACAAGATTGAACAATTGGTCAAAAGAGCAAGCTATCTAACATGAGGATGCCCCAATGGGCGGGGAGAAAAGCCCGCCCTCTATTCACAAACTGTTAGCAATGGGGAGTTGGCATTCCCACTCTCCCCATCCAGAGTGCTTCAATCGGGTGCCCTGATGGTCCCTCCCATTCCCATGATTTTTTTTTTATATAAAAGTGTATATATTTATTTAAATGAAAATTACTACAAGCATTCGTAACTATTATATATGATCTTCTTTCGTCGATTGATCCTGAAATGCAATAAATGTTGTAAATTATTAATGTGAGGAGTTCTGTGGGTCCACGCCTTAGCACGTTGTCGTTTGTTTTCAGTGATAGCAGCAATAAACCAAACAATCCTGAAAAAGTTTGTTAAATCGAGAACTAACATTTATACATTTTAATTGACTCTTGCCATAGTCACTATTTGCTGATTGATGTTGATTTTGTAACAGCAATTCATTTTTATTTTTGCTGAACTAATAGTTATTGTTCCTGAGTAAGGAGTTGCTCCTGAAACAGGGAATTAATTGAAAGTTAGTTAAAGACAAATGAACATACAAAAACAATAAGTTATGTTTAAATTATCTGGAGTAAAATCAATAAAACAATATCACCAATTATAATGATATTGTGAGTTATGATACAGTATTGACAAAAATTGAACTGTAACATCAGACACTAGCCAAATTGCACACAGCGCTGCACGAATCAGATCAGCTCAGATTTAGTAATATGCCCATTCGCAAATCGGAAATGAAAAATAAATTCTGTAATATGTGCAAAAGCCTACCACAGATTCCGTTGCAAAGTCCTTATTCAAAGCACTAGATACTTCTTAATCATAAGAGAAGGAGAAAGGATCAAAATAATAATTGGACAATTAAGACATAGTAATTAAAAGTATAACCTGTTTGATAAAATTTATTAAATAATTTTAATGTTAATATATAAATCACGAAAACACAAGTAATGATAAAAATGGTAATGATGATGATAAAGATGAATGGTGATGGTAATGAACAATTATGAGCCAGAAAACTTGAACAATGTATGACAGCCATGTGAAATGAATTTTAAATGTTAATTTTTTTTACAATGATGACCTGGAAGACCTGAAGGATATGAGAATGGAAAATGATGATATGATTTACAGGTCGCACCCCCTAACTTCGCTATTGTCAGATTGACAACATTGCCCAGCCTACGCCAACCAGCGTCTCCATATTCCAGCTGGCAGTCTTTTGTAATCATATGACTTGTGGAGGCGTGAGGTAGGAACTTGTGAGGACCGGAGGACGGTCGCACCCTCTTGCCAAGTTGTCAACTCACCATTTGAAGCCCTACAATTAATCCTGTTATTACCAAAAACTGTAATCACCATTTAATGATTAACTCTGACCATTTTTATTATTTCGTACCTAAAATAACCGTTGTGTTACCTGTGGTACAATATTTCTGATCACTTGAGGGATCTTAGGTATAGATTTGAATGAAATACATCATATATACCCACATAATTTACTATTTAGGCAAAGCGTCATAATAACAGTGATCAGAGTTTCATGATTAGTTGTCAAATGCGCAGAAAAAATATTATGTGAACTACCTCCTGAAGTAAAAGTTCACATCTATGGGGACATTAATTAAAACAACGCCGACTTCATTTTAGACTCTGAAAAAGAAAACATCCTTCTCCCAGTCGTTGGAGATAATATCACTTTACATTTCATGTTTGATGAAATTGCTAAATTAGGTCTGAATCAAATTAACCATGTTAAAAACCAAGGAAGTTGCTATCTAGACCTCCTTTTAACGAACATTCATGAAGATTTCTGTGTGACCGAATCATTGAACCCATTATGGAAAAACGAAAAGTTTCACACAGCAATTGAATATTCACTATTCATACATGAATATCAAAGACCCAACGACTACGAATATGAAGAAGTTTTTGAATACAAGCTCGCGAACTATGAGAATATAAAAAACAAATTAAACTGTATCAACTGGCAACAAATTTTTAGGGACGAAGGAAATGTCGAATCATCTGTTGGCGTCTTCTACGGAATCCTATCCAACATTATCTCACAAGAGATTCCATTAAAGAAAAAACGACGTCACGGAAACACTAAACATCCAGTCTGGTTTAACAGAGAAATCAAAGGTATAAAGAATCACAAACAAAAAGCCCACAAAATTTACAAAAAACACAAAAGCAGTGAACATTTAGCAACTTGGAAATATGCGATCAATTGAAATTGGCAGTCAGTAATGCATTTGAAGTATTTAATGCAAAAACTGAGCTTGAAATTAAGTCCTGTCCAAAAAACTTCTTTAATTACGTCAAAACAAAATTAAAATCAGACAATTTTCCATCAACAATGCATCTTGACGAACAGGTTGGGGATAACTCGGAATTAATCTGCAATCTTTTTTCAATTTTTTTTCAAGAAATCTACACGACATATTCGGAAGAAGATCGCGACCGCGATTACTTTGCATTTTATGCAGAATATCCAAGGAATATTGGTGTCAACCAACTTCAGGTTCAGGATATTTTGCAGGGTTTAAAAAATGTAGACCCCTCAAAAGGCCCTGGACATGGTGGAATTCCTTCAGTATTTATGAAGAATCTTGCGAAGGAAATTGCATCTTCTTTGTTTTGGCTTTTTAATATGTCACTGGAATCAGGAATTTTCCCAACAATTTGGAAAAGTTCATTCCTAGTGCCTATTTTCAAATCTGGACGGAAATCTGACATACGTAATTATCGTGGAATCGCTATTATCTCTTGCATTCCCAAACTTTACGAGGCAATTGTCAATAAAACATTATATCTTCAAATCAAAAATAGAATAACAGACAAACAACACGGTTTTTTCAAAGGCCGCTCAACATCCACGAACTTACTAGAATTTGTAAATTATTCACTGATTGCAATGGATAATGGGAACCATGTTGAAGCTCTTTACACAGACTTTAGCAAGGCATTTGATCGTGTTGACATACCAATGTTACTTTTCAAACTGCAAAAAATTGGAATTGAGTCTGGACTCTTGAAGTGGCTTGAATCATATTTAACTAACCGGCAACAAATAATAAAATTCAAGGAAAAGAAATCAAATCCCATTCAAGTTACTTCAGGAGTGCCCCAAGGCTCCCATTTAGGACCACTTCTTTTTATCTTATACGTCAACGACGTTTCATTCGTCCTCAAAAATCTGAAAGTGCTGATTTATGCCAACGACATGAAGCTGTACTTGGAAATCAACAATAAAGAAGACATCAATATATTCCAGTATGAAATTCATACATTATACATCTGGTGTAAGAAAAGCTTATTGGAACTGAATGTAAAAAAAATGCAATTTAATATCTTTTAGCATTAACAACAACCAACATTGTGATTGCATTAGCATATCAGAATGTAGAAAAGTGTGAAAAAGTGAGGGATTTAGGAATTATCTTAGACTCTAAACTTAATTTTATAGACCACTACAACACTATCATACACAAGGCAAATAACATGTTAGGGTTTATTAAACGCTTCTGCTACAACTTTCAAGACCCGTACACTATTAAAACGCTATATTTTGCCTATGTGAGTTGTATACTGGAATATTGCAGCATTGTGTGGCCTCTTCGTATACATGGTCTCAGGTATACATGAACAAAGAATAGAATCAGTACAAAAGCAATTTCTATTATATGCTCTTCGTAAGCTAGGCTGGGTCTCACATCGTCTTCCATCATATGAAACTCGCTGCATGTTGATTGACATCCAAACATTGAAAGAACGACGAGAATATGCGATGGTTTCATTTGTAAACGATATCGTTTCGCAGCGTGTTGAATCAGCCGAACTACTTTCTAAATTAAATTTTTATGCACCAATTAGACGACTTCGAAATCGTAATTTATTTGCTCTAAGCCATCATCGCACGGAATAAGCTAAAAATGGACCAATAAATAGCATGATGGATTCCTATAATCAACACTGTGAAGCCATTGACGTTACAATGTCTCGGTATAAATTGAAACAGTATTTTAAGTCCCTGAGGATACAAAATTAATTAATTTTTTTATTTATGTATAGTTAAGAAGAAGCAATTGTCTATGTTCTAGTCTACAAATGGTTGACGAAATAAATAAATAAATGAAATGAGCTTATCATAATGGAAAAAAGTGATCATAAGTATCAGAATTAAATATTGTTCCCGTATCAATAATCTCAGGTGCAGCCACAAGAATTTTCGAAACATATCATTCACTGTAATAAAAAATAAATCCTGGAAATATGACCACAAGTTCGATGAAACAATGCATATTTGTGAGTCATGCCGTGGAATTTTGCCACACAATAGGAATCCCATTCCTAAAAAAAGGCATTCAGATGGAAACGAAGCAAATCGTGAACGAGATTTCAAGGACCTACAACCACCAAACATTGCTAGATTTCATTAAATAAAACTCAATATATTGCTCAAAAACTATTTTCATGTCAGATGGAGTAGCGGCCGATCACAAGAACAAAAAGAACTTTTCCAGCTTGAGCAATTTCGAGTCCAAGTATGGATTGGAAGCAGAATAGCACTTCTTTGAAACGAGCATCAATACCCATTTACATACGATTCAGATATAATATCCGCTATTTTTTTTAGACTTTTCTTCTTACCTCCCTCCCTCTCAAAGATATACGACGCCGCATTTGAATCTCCCCTAAAAATAAGAATATCCGAATAAGCAGTTATAAATTACTTTTACTTGAACGAAAACTTTGGTCCTGTTTCACTGATGTAAAAAAAAAGTGATTAACCCTTTCCGAATGTTAGTCCAGGTGATTATCGTTTTTTGAAATGATGTTCAATACATTCAATTCTTTATGACTGCTGAATTTTATTGGATTCTAAAGGGGTGTTGAAGACTATAACTAGAAAAGTTTGCGTGATACATGTTAAAAATAGGACATGAAAAAAAATCTTATCTGCCTATCTTGCAATGTATGGTGAACTTTTAGACAATTATATTGCCTTTTTTGTACAATTCTTAGATACTTAGAAAGCCGTCCAATTCGTAGATTGCCATCGTTCCTATGGCTATGCAAAAACCTGTTCAAGTATTTTCAATACACAGTACGGTAATGTAAAGTGTAATTATGGATCCAATACGTCAAAAACATCGTTTAATAGACAAAAATAGCAAATCGTTTGATAATCAAACTATTAACGAAAGAGAAAGTTGGCGAAGAGAATCTCTTAATGTTATTTAGGACCTAATGCATTGTTCAGCTTCATCTGTCGACCACTAGACATCAATTAAAAACGGCCTATCGTTGTTGGTACATTCTCTTATTTGACTTTCAGTTTCCTGAAAAAGGCGGCTGCAATAGTTTATTCCAAATGGTTTGTTGCTTAGAGTGCAAGGTAGTAATATCTGCTGTCCACAATTACTGCAAATATAGCCACAGATAAGCCAAAGTGAAAGTCGATCAACAAAAATTACAATTTCCAATTGATATGCGAGAAATCGCCTACTTTTATGTGGCAGAAGTTTTGCCAAAATCGACGAGTCGATTGTCACTTTACTCCTCGGATTTGATCCTATTACAAATCTGCAAACCATGTACAGGGATAAAGTTTGGTTTACGTCGTTTCCTAGAATAAGGCTGGCTTACAGTTTGGGAAAAGCATCACGGGATTTTGAAACGGGATTCGGTTCGGAAAATTTCCCAGTTGACGTTTCTTCACATTACTCCACATTCAATGACAAGCTAGTTTTGTGTCTCAGGTTTTGAATATTGGTTACAATTGAATACGGTTTTTCTATTTGAATTGATTAGCAGTTTGAGCTCACATTGTTTGAATAGAATTTATATGCCAGTATAAAGTGTGCAAAACCGATTACGAAGGCGGAAAAAGTTAGTTAATTTTCTTACAAAAGGCCATCAGAGAGGATCCAGGGTGCGTTTTAAATTAAATTTTCTTAGAAATGGAAGTCTTATGAATGCACAAAAAAAAATTAACAAGCGCGTAAAATTTCCCGTGGTTTAATTCCAAGCCGAAGGAGACGTAAACCACAAATTGTTTGCAATATTTCATGCAATATTGCAATCTAGCACTTTCTTTATGTGCATTAGATAATCCTGAAAATTCAAGATTTCTATGTAAGTAAAACAAAAAGCAAAATTCCTCCTTTAAAACTGCGAAGTTACATTTATAATGATTTATTGTACACTATCAGCATTACTAAATATGTTGGAGTTCTTAGTCAAGCATTAAACATATCAAATCATTTCACGAAACTGAACGTTTCATAAACCATCCATGAGTAACAATGATAATGAGCATCCATGAGTAACGTAAAGATAGAGCAAATGGGTTTATAAATAAGTTTTAGAGTTTCCATACGAATACAAAGTGCTAAAAAGTAATACGTTATTTTCCAATGGCCCGACTAGTTTGTGAATTTAGATTTTAGTAAAAAATATCACTCAAAAAACTCCTACAATGCCATTTTGTTACTTAAATTAAAAAACGTTCATGTAGATCCGTTGACCAAGGCACGAGTTCAAGCACAGCGTAAGGCACAGTCAGCCATGTGCAAACACTACACTGCACGCCGAAAGAAAAATATTTTTTAACAAAATAAAGAGAAACCTCTCTTATTTTTATAAAACAATACAAGCAATTCTTTAGAGTAAAGAAGAAAAAAACCATCGTCCTTGAACCCAGCATTAGTCTTATCACCTTTCTTCCAGTAAGGGCTTCTTTTGTTGTTAATAGGAGAAGCAGCTCGAATGCCCTACGTGCCACTTTGCACACAGGAATAATGCTGAGATAGAACAAACATCGCCGCTCGTTTTCATAAAATCAACATTCCAACTCGGGTCCTATTTCTCATCTCATCCAGGATCCTCTTCAACTGAACCCTTCCCCCAGCAATCCGCGTGCCTATAAAGGTGGAGAGTCCAGTTGTCCAGTTGTAGATGCATAGATGGAGGATAACACTAGCACACGATCCTGCTGGATGATGCATCTAGCACGTGCACTGGACACATTAAATCCCCCCGGGATAGATGGACAACGAGGACACTGACTCTGTTTGTCCTCTTTATGCTACTGCAGTGATTTGCATAATTTTGCCATCCATGGCCACAGACACGGCACTAGTCAAATGATGCCACTGGTGCTCCTGCTGTTTTTGCTGACCAACACAGGACAAGCAGCAACAACTGGCGGTTCGGTTTTGTGTGGTCCACATTCTGGCACTGTCATTAATCATGCTCCGGTTTTTGCTCTCCCTCTCGCTATCAATCGGGCAAAAACCAATTCAGCACAGTCTTGTTTCATTGCGGAGCTCAACGACACTTAGCAACTCGTTTAAAAGTTGAGTTTATCCCTTTATTTCATATTTACACAAATACTCCTGAGCTCATCTAACTGAATCTTCAAAGCATGCTTTCACCAAGTCCATTTCGCCGTTGTAATCAGGGGGAAATAAAGAGAACACCGCCACGACCTGTGCCATTTGCAACCACCTACGCTTGCCATTTTAATCTAATTACCATCCAAAGAAAGAAGCCGAGAGCAGCAGGCAGTTATAATTGCTGCACATCGCAAGGTCGTACAAAAAAAAACTATGCCTACTCGACTAGATCTCAAATTTCCATCGAGCGTAATGCGTAACGATGCGAACGAGGTAAAGTAGGCTGTAGGTGTGTTCAGGTACTTAGGTAGGGCAAGCAACCCATGAGTGTATGGTTGTATTCTTTTGCGTTCTACACAGCGGCAGTGGTGCCTATGAAGTCCACCTCAACACAGCTCTAATCATGTTAACCAGAAAAAAAGGAGGCATTGAAATTCACTTTTGTTCAACGTCCCATTGAATAATGTTATTGCCGTCATCCACTTCCTACGATGATACGAAGATTGTGCAATGCCCGACCGAGACGATATTGCCGGGGGCGTGCGGCTTACGATTGAAGTAGCTATATCCTATTTCACGCTTGAATGAATTGGCGTTAAGAATGCCGTCCATAATGGGAAGCCCGATGTAATTAGTGCTCGCATAAAGTGGGGAACGAACCCCTTTTCGGTTGATCGATATGTCACCGACAGCGATCGGAAACCGAGCCGGGTGACAGTCAACAACAATTCGCAATTTAAAAAATAAATGATGTGTGATTTTGTTTGACTTTGCTTGGTGTCGAACGGTAGAACGATCAAAAATTGGTCACACATGACTAGGTGCAGTATGATTGGGTTGTTACTTACACGATAAAACTATATTTCTTTTTGAAGTTCACTGACTGCAGAATACAGCAGGAACCTCAAAGCGTAGTCGGTGAACGCGCCGGTTTTCCAATGCGCAAGTTAATGGTTCCATACCCGATACAGTCGGATGTCTTTTCAGGTGTGAAATTTTTCCAACTTCTCTGGAGCACAAACGTATCATTATGCCTTGCCACACACTTTAAGGATTGCCCACAATAGATATGCTTGATGTTCGGATAGGCAGAAGATAAGCAGCTACTCTTATTTTTACTTTTCGCAGCTCGAAGCTAGAATGAATATATTTCTAAATTAATTATCTTCAAACAAAGGATATTCCAACTTACATTAAGTCTTCCCTAAATTGACCTTATCCGAAGCAATATCTTATCCTATAGCCGGCTTATCCAGCGTCACTCTCTTATTGACAGTAGAACAAGGCAATTTGGCCGAACCAGCAAGGCAACCCTAAATTCAATGAAATTCAATAATTCAATTCAATAGATTCTAACCCTCATCCGTCTACTACGTTTTCTCACCAACGCTGCTCATAAAGAAAGCACACAGCTATTAGTAAGTAAATTAATTCCAAGCTCGCTGACCTCCTATTCACTCAATGAGCTCCAATGCTCACCAAGATTTCAAACACGTTTGTTGTACTTTTCCGCTTCTTTATCTATACCATGACGTTTCCAGATGTCAACGCAATTCGTCTGCTTGCCCAGCAGTGGTGCCACAACACTTGATTTTCGTTGACGTGAATCTAACAGAAATCCAACTGAAAAAACCCTTATTTGAATGGCAGGCAATGCCCTACATAGAAAAAATAATGAATTATGACTGGCGCGTAAAATTTTCGCTCGTCAAATTTCAAGCCAATGGAAGCGTGAACAACAAATTTTTTTGCAATCTTTCATGCAGCATACAACAATGTTTACAATCTTCCATACAACAGACTAGGTTCAGGCCTAATCTGGCTTAAATTAACATGAAATATCCCATTAATTTCTCCCAAATCTAACGTTCCCTTTATGTGCATAAGTTAACGCAGAAAATAACATGTTTTATCTTTAAACTGTGTATAGGACGTATTATGTTAAGTATAAGTAGAAGACTTCAAAATACAGGGACATTATCTGATAAGGCTTTTGATTTTCCAATAGGAGACTGTCGGGCTTAACGTTTCACACCTTCCCTAAGATATTATACCGCTGCACACATACTTAGAAATCGTGAATTTTACACGAGCTTAAAACTTAAAATGAGAGTTTGTAAAAAGTTGGAGAACTCATGTTTGTAGAAAAAAGATTTCATGTTTAATTAGTAAATTAACACTGTGTCTTTCTTTCCGCCGTTAATCTCGCGAAAACCAACATTTTGCTCAGTATTCTATACAAAATACTCAAATCATACATTGATGCATTGAATAGGAGTGAACCGGAAGTGATTGAACGAAGGACTGTTCCAGCGAACCTGATGTTTAGTACAATGAGAATATTTTACTGATACATTCTATGTGTCCACACATAGATTTTTGCAATCGGCTTTGTACAATGAAATATATGTGCAGGACACATAGTTCTTTTGGTTCCATCTAAAATCGTTACATTTCAGCGGCTGTGATCTATAGTTCGAATGAGCTCTTTCCATTATGTAATCTTGTTGACGAAATTCAATTTGTTGCTTCTGAAGAAACAGCTTCATTTTTCATTTTTTGGGGGGAGGTATTGGGCGTTGTCGAAGGCTGTAATCGCTCAATGGTGTATTATACTGCAGTATAGTTCCGAAACTATGTTTACGGAAAACATATTTTCAGGCATTCTTCTCTTTTCACAGAGCGAGTAATGATGCTATAACCATTAGCCATATTGGGCTAAGACTGTAGTTAATGCTTAGTTCCCAACTCTTAGAAGAGAAATTCGTAAAGCAAAGGAAGCATCACTTAACCTTCTTAGACTAGATGCTCCCAAAGTCCACTTTTAAATGTTTTTTTTTTGTTTTGTACACCAAACAGGACTACCTGTTTAACTATTCTCTTTGACTATTCATTTTTATTTTTATTTGATGTAGGGGAGGATGGTACAAAACGCACCGTTTAAGCAACGTCCTGAATAACTAGAGAATGGATGCTGAAATTTAGGAATATGTTATTGAGTATGGTGCATTGCGTTGTTTTCGTTGTAAATCAAATGTGATTTAAATTGAAAACGATAATTTTTTATAATTTTTTAAACTTTTTCCAATTTGATCCCAGGACTACCGAGGTAAAACGCCTGTTTAATTGCTCAATTTTGCCAAAATTGGGGTAAGATGCATTACATCATTGGAATAGCATGCACCGCTTGCAAAAGGTAAAAACACGACAGTAAAAAGTAACTCATTAGAATTGTTAAGTGAGGAGGTTGCATCATTTCGCCACAACCTTTTAGCTCTATTTGGCAGTCAAGCGGTCAATGGGTATAGAATAAAGACGTTGCGCAAAACATTGTGATATGTTACCAACTCCTCATTATATACACGCTTAGACAAATGTACCCAAACGGAGCAGTTAAGTGTGGGAAGCACGTTGAGTATAACTGTGTTTACCACCATTGGGTTAGAATGACGTACTTTTGGATAGAATTCTACCACTGAACTCATCGTATCGACACCCAACGTTAGCGTCATATGCAATTGAACGTCCAAGGGTAATTTTTTCAAGCGCGTAGCACGCATACATGAGCCACGGTGCGTTCTAGCCTCCAGTCTTAGTTTAGCATGGTTTCGTCTGAATGTTCTCAAATACGTGGAATTATAGTGACGTTTCTGATACTATCTGGACGTTTAGTAGTATTCAAATATCGAAGTGAATTTATTTTAAAACCATGGATACAAATCGCGAGTTTGTAAACAGCTGATTAACGAACAATATTCTCCAACATGCGAGGTGCAAGTCATAGCAGTTTCTTCAGATGCATTGATCATCATTTTGGTATATAGCATGCACCGCTTACTATACGTAAAAAACTACGAGTTATGATGTAACTCATTTAAGAATTGTTAAGTGAGAAGTTGCATCATTTCGCCATCAACGCTTATAGCTTTATTTGAGCATGTCAATGATGGGTCACAACTTGCCAATACGTTGTGTATGTTGCCAACTCCTCATTTACCACGTTTAGCAAATGACCAAACGACCAGTTGAGTGTGGTAAGCACGTTGCACGTTGACAAAGTAAGTCTTCGTTCTACCGTTCAAATGCCTCGCTCGCTTGCAATCTTAATCTTACATTTTTGAAAGCATGTCGTTGCTCACGGGCTATCAATACACTTTCTCTTCATGTCTTTGTGATTCTAGCAATGAAATTACTGTCCGCTCCTAGCGCTTCGCATGGAGATGATAAATTATCTGCTTCTGAAAACTTCATCAAAGATCGTTACTTCCGCGCTGGGGAGAATACAAAAATAACAATCAAACGTGTTAAAAATTCTGGTTGAACCATTTTACTGAAGAAACGCGAATAATTTATGAAAAGGTCGGATTTTTGAAAATTATTTGAGTATGATAAAATTAAATCGCAACTATATCAAGAATAGATGCTCTTACGAATGTCATTAGGAGCTGAATTTTTTTTTTAAACACTACAAAAAGAAGAATACGTTTATTCTCGCAAAAATTAAAATTTTGCGAAATGCACCGAAAATTGATGTTTTAAAAACTTTTTTCGCTGACATTTCACCATCCTGAAATCTTCACTTTAATTTGCGTAATAACTTCAAATTTTCACAGTCAAAATATAAAAAAAAAAAACAAAAAAATCTTTTCTTGAAATATTTAAATTTTCATGTTAATTGTCGATTTTTTTCCCTTTTTTTTCTCAGTGTATATTTTTTTCACAACTTTCACACATAGGGTCACAACTTGTTCTTAGACAGTTTTTTTGTACAACCAAATGTTTTCGAGCTACATATTATTAATTGAAGTGGTCATTTCGGCTGGAAACGCTCCCGTGTCTTCTTAAGGTAGATACCAAATTTTCCCTATCCTCAACGCACAGTGGGACGAATTACACGAATGAGGAACTACTGAGTGTAGTGTTGATCGTGAAATGGGGTTTCGATGGAACTTCAGGTCTCCGCGAGTACAAAATGAAATTTCAAGAAGATGATGGTACATTTTCCGACAAAAGTGTGTTCGTGGCATCAATGGTGCCGATAAAAGCTGTATTGAACAAAAAAGTACTGTTCCTGGACAAACGTCTTTCTTCTACCCGACTATGCAAACCAATCAGAATCCAGTATGACAAAGAGACTGTTTCAGTAACAGTACAAGAAAAAGAGTACATCGTTGAACAGATTGACAAATTCACCCCACTCGTCTTTGACATACAGGGAAGAACGGTCAAAGTACAACTCAACATGTAGTTGACCATGGTAGACGGCAAAGCTATCAATTCGATGACGTCCACAAACATCAACGCAATGGTGTCTCATCTGCAAACCAACACCAACTGAAATGAATAACTTGGATCGCATCTACAACAAGGTGGATGATACAAGCGCGTTTCAATACGGTCTATCACCGTTGCACAGTGAGCTTGTGGCTATCGTAGAGGAGAATAAGAAGCAGATCGAACCAAAATTCAGAACTGAGATGAGGCTCATTGTGGATTAGCCTCATGCAGAACTTCCAATGATGGGAATACGGCCCGTAGGTTTTTTCAAAACCCGGGAAAAGCCGGCCGCAATAACCAAGGTGAACTTGGAACTTATACTGCGGTGTGCCATCATTCTGGAAACCCTGGCGTCGGGCATGGAAATCAACGTTCAGAAGTTTGACGATTACTGTCGGGAAACAGCAAAGCAGCTTGTGAAACCGCAGCTTGGTACTACATGCCCGTGACTGGTCACAAAGTTTTGATCGATGGTGCTTACGTGATCGAACATTTCTTGGTTGCGATCGACGAATTATCAGAAGACGAGCAGGAAAGTCGGGACAAGGATATAAAGAGGTCAACTATTATTATTTGCAAAAATACCTTTATTTCTTCCATAATTTAAAGACAGGTATAGAAGGGATCACACCAGAAAGCACACAGCTCGAAAAAGTAGCGTGACTTTCTGTTCTTTATCATGCACATAAATGGAGCATCACAATACGTACAAGTTAACATTATAAACCGTGTAAAGTTCTGGGACATTCCATTTATTTTGGAAAATATTGTATACAAAAGTTCGTCTTCATTACAACTATTTCATGCAAGTTGCTACTTCATGTGGAAAGAGAGACAATTTTACATGTTCTGATATTTACATCACAATGAAAATTCAAATTTTTTTTTCTGTGCATTCAAGAACAGCTGTGAATCTACCAGAGATCAGTTTCTACACGATAATAGGGTTCTCAAGTGGGTATATGAGCATTTATGATAGTTTCAATGATATATTCGCTGTTTCATATAACACAGGTTCACCCTTGGGGACGCGGATACACATGCAACCAACACAATATGCTATAATACATCCTATATTTTGTACCCTATGTGGTTTCATGTGCATCCACTTGCATCCCAGCCAGCTATAGGGCTTCAAAAAACGTATATTTTTCACAATAAATCGGATATAACATCTCCCATAAAGGTTTTATAGGTAATGTATCTTCTGAGAATTTTTTTTGATCACTTGTACAACTTTGTAGAACATCATGTTGACAGTTTTAGGCACAGAGAAAAAATTAATTTTAACAAGCGTGTAAAATATCCTCGTTTAAATCCAAGCTAAGGAGACTTAAACAACGAAATTGTTTGCAACTTTTCATGTTCCATACAACAATATTGGCAATCTTTCATACAACAGGCTGGATTCAGGCGTTATCTGGCTTAAATTTACATGAAATATCACATTATTTTCTGACAAATCTAGCATTCCCTTTATGTGCATTAAAAACGCAGAAAATTCAATGTTTCTTTTATCTGTGTGTACATTTTTCAAATAATAACAAAAAACTATTTTTCAAGGCCCGTCATTAAAAAAAACACGTATCTCGGCACAATGACCATGTTTTCGGCAAAGTTGAAGACACTAACTCTCAATCTCTTTATTGAAAAAAGTTCAAGTTTGCAGCGCCGCCTGTGGTGAAGTTGCGAATTGAGATTTATCACCTTTAAAAAATGCGTTATATGTTTTTGATAATTTTCATCTGAAGGCACCAAAAGGTTGAGAACACGTTTTTTCGAGTTATTGTAAAAAGTTCATGTTTTCGGCGTTTCATTCCACTGTGCACCGGTAGCATGGACGTGGGAAGTTGAGCGCTCGAGGAGTGTCTTCGCGAATAAACGTATCAGTAACTGGTTTCATTTCATGGTGACGAGCAATGTATTCAACGAATTACTCCACATCCACGAGGTGTACAAACGTCAAAACTAGTGCTAATTACGGCCCTAATACTCCTACTGCACAACCCTAAACGTGGCGACCAGTGACGTTTAAAAAATATAGCGACAATAAGGATGGAGCGCTACTTAGTCGTACTCCACCTCGCACCGTTATTCCTATCCCATACACGATTTAAGGGGGGATATACAGTTAGAATGACCAAAATATTCATACATTTTTTTTGCATAGAAGATTAGTAAATTACCCCTAGAATACGCTCCTGAAACCCTTTTTTCGAAATTCGAACTCCAAGTGTTTCTCGCGCCTTTTCGAAATTTTTGGGGGGCAGCAGGTATAAAGGGACGCTTAAAACTTTCAACGCGTTTTTCTCAAAACAGCATTATCGGAGTTTATGCCGGTGATAACTCGAAAACTAATTATTCGATTAAGCTGAAACTTATAGGATTGCTTTATTGTTGTATTACCTTCTATATGAATTAAAAATTATTGAATATGGGAAAATGGGCGAAAATGGCCGAAAAAATGTGTATTTTTTCAAAAAAGTTACGCCAAAACTGCAAATATTTTTTTTTTCAATTCATCTACAAACTGCAAATGTAATTAATGTATTTTTTTGGATTAGCAGGTTTCAGATCAAAACTTTTGGTCACAGTTTCGCAGAGCCGGCACAAATAAAATATAACGACTTTTTCAACGCATTCTAACGGCCGCCATTTTGTTGAAAAAATTTGGAAAAAAAATATGTTTGTGTACTACATGGATACAATTGTAATTGTTAAAAAACTTTCGATTGATTTTAGTAAAAACTTCTTCTTGAAATTGTTTTTTTCAAAAATGTGTTTATTTTCTCGTTCTAACTATATATCCCCCCTTAAAGGCTTGTTTTACGGATTAGTGCAAATCTTTCAACATGAATCATAATTTATTCCGTGAACAAAGAAGTTTCCACGAAAAGAATAGTGAAATCGTGGTTTTTAAGACATACGATTAAAATTGGCGTAATGCGACGAAGTAGCGTTCCATCCTAGTTAATTCCGGTTAGGATTTCCTTCAATAAAAGTTCTCAGCAGTGACGCATTCATCTGATGCAGTGAGGTGGTAATTTAAATCGTGGTGTGTAATGAACACCAAGAGGCATTTTGAAAACTTTCTTCATAACCTTACTTTTTCAGCACATCAAACCGAAATCTCCATAACAAACTAGAAACCTTCCGAGAACAAGGGAAGTTGTGTTATGTTGTGCTCTGCCACAGTTATGGTGCGTGCTTACTTTTTGCATCTCATTTTTATCTGAGACTCGTCTCTCCGATGTGACTTGAAATTACTTTGCTGCTGTTGAGTTCGTTTTATCTTAAGAATGCTGGGAAATGAATTTCCCACCGTGGGCTATCAACTTCAACGATAGCGAAGAGGCCTTTTCTCTGCCTTGTGTCGTTATAAATGTGTCTCATTCTGTGCGTGAAATAGTTATTGGATGCTGGCAGACTGTGATTGGTGATTACCTTCACCTATACCGGGCCGCAATCAAAACAGGCGCCTGCGAAATTGGATACATTAGGAATTCACGCTTGAACAATGTGAATCCAACCGTGGGATAGTAGATCAAGGAACTGTAGCTAGATGACGTGTGTACGACGTACCGAAGCAAAATTTGGAACTTTTAATTTTCTTATGCTTGAGCAATTTCAAATGAGGTTTTTTGTAAACTTCCCAGAATTTGAACTAATTTAGTTTTTAGACAATTTGAATTTATAGGGGAATTGAGATGGGAAACTTACAATTTGTGTTTGCGTCGATCTATAGAGTTACATAATCAATCAGCTGACACGATAACAAATAAACATCTTCTTCAGCAACAACTGTGCAGAAAACTACTTTTCAAATAGATGTAAGGGATAAAAACTGTTTATCATTGAAATTTGGTGATAATCGGATGAAAACTCGAATTTTGTGTGTGCGGATTTTAAACGGTACACCCTTTATTGTTGTGTTCAATACATAAGTACCTTATTTTACACATTTAAAAAGTTTCGATCATTTTATGTCGACAAAACAAAAATTTATATCGTTGACAGCATTACAATGTCTCTGCTGTAACCTTTTTAAGTTATTCTTTTTGAGATTAACATTATTAAACATGCATTCAAATTCATCATACTGCCGTTATCTGCATATTTCATTACACCACAAAAAAGGGGTAGCGCAGTAAGTCGCACAATCCCCGCCAAATGTTACCCGAAATCACACCTGAATGGCTTCGCAACAATAGCTCGCCACCGGACGAGAGGACTCTGGCTGAAAACAATCCCCCGTTGATATATTTTAATTCCCCCGCGTTTCGAGGCTCAACTTTCCACATTACTGCAGCATATGCGTTCCCGGTCCAATCGAACGACATGTATGCAGCACTTCCGGACAGCTCCGGAGTTTCCGCTTTGTTTTTTCATCAACTGAAACTTTATACGATCGTGGTCAGCGCAATTAAGCATGAGTCATTCTTTCCCATTTCAGTGCCGCACATAACAACGGAAAAAGGGGGGTGACACACCAGGATAATCGTAAAACTGTGGCAGCAAACACAGCCGACTGCGACCTTTATCGTAAAGCATGTGGCGCTTCGTCCATATTTGGCCAATCGCTTACCCATACTTTGATACAATGCCATGGTTGCTGCTTTATGGGACTGGCGAGAGTTTTGCTGCGCTCAACTCGTTCTTTCAGATTCCCAATCCCGCGGGGTGATGTTTATTTGATTTCGGATTTTTTTACAAGTTGCTTTAACAACGTTCGAATTGCCAGTTTACCGTTCATAACTTGCAGAGTATTTGAAATGCTATTTTCAGCCCTGCGTTTCATTTCTTTTTTTTTTTTGGTTTGGTTCGTGAGAAAATCAAACCTTTTATTGACAGGGCAGTCAATGTCTGCAGCATAAACAACGAACATGATTGGTTCATGCTGCTAACAACCGCTGGTTGAATATAAATAAAACTGGCTCTTGCGTACTTCAGGCGGTACGAATCAAGTTCGTTAATTTCAGTACCGATCACATAACTAGATATTCTGGGGAGTCATGCCGAAGGAAATTAATATACTAATTCAAAACCATTGCGTTCCTTACTACCTCAAACGTTCAGTGCAAAAGTTCACTTATTATATTCTTTCGTAGAACATCATGAAACATTCTCACTATGGGGTTGGCAATCGCACATCGCGTAACTCCTGTAAGTGGTGCTATAAATTCAGTTCCTGTTGAACTGATTGCAGGAGTAATAAAGGTCGTCTCGATTGCAAATTTGAGTTGGCTTGAGTTGGTTTAAGTCATGAAAAATAAAACAATTCTGGCAACAGTTATAAGACTTCATAGTTACTGCGATGGTTAGCAATTTTAATTAGAATTTTCCTGGCGAATGGTCGTCTATAATGCAAATCTTTAAATTTTCGTTCAACTTGTGATGTGAGCATATTTGATAAGAAATTGAGACTGTCCATGGCATTTGAAGCTTACATGGAAATTACCTTAGAGAAAACAATCTTTTCGTTGGCTGTCTACAAGTTTTTTCCCGAATCGTGAGAAAATTTTCTTATAGGGTACGGGACGGGTTTTAGGCAGTTTATTCAGCACATTGAGACATTTGATGAAGCTGTTTGTAACCTATAATTAGAACTACCAATATTCAGACATTAATATCTCTGCTTACCTCTGGTCTATCGACACATACCTTCAGCAACGAGCATTAGACTCAGAAAACTAACAATATTGTGTGAGTACGATTCCGTGCATGTGTGTGAAGGCAAACTGAAATAGACCAGTTCACGATTTGCTGCAAACGTCAATTTCCTCAACCCGCTCCTTCGTTTTACCCATCCCCTCTCGAAAACAATCAACCAAAACATGTCGATTGCTACGATCACAAACCCGTCTACTAGCAGGCTATGACCGTACACGACTAAACTTTCAGTTTGTCATTGATCTTAATAGCGAATTCGTTTTTGATCCAGTTCCAAACTGGATCGGGTATCAAAATTGGGTCGGCTTATTGTGTGTTAAACCTCAGTGTATGGTTTTATTTGTAACGCGTATCGGATTGAAGTTTGCACTGGCAATAAGTTCGGGTATCGCAGGTTGGACCTGGTTCCAACCTGGGTTCAAAAACGAATTCGATATAAGATTGGCAATATGTATCTCTTATTTCATTTACTCTCACGCAAATGTTGGCCAAAGTGACTGTGACGACTAACGAGATGCTTCGTTTAAAACAAATGCAAGCGACAGCAGGCTTCATGTTACAATACCGGTGCGCTATATTCATGGTTAACAAAGAAGAGGGGAAACATGGGCTCTCTCAAAAGCAGAGACCGAAATTTTCGCCTACTTGAGAAGAGAAACGTCCTTTTTCACCCGCTTGGAGAAACAGATGAGAATGTGAGAAGCGAGAGACTATTATACGCTCACAGCAGTTTTCGCGAGAAAAGCAACAGTGATTAATAATTTTCGGAGAGCTGCATAAATCGTTGCTTTTTCAGTGAATCCTAGATGCCGATAATTATTTTTCACTTACTTTTTGACACCTGAAAATGCACCCGTCTTCATACTTGTTTTATTCTGACATTAGAATTCCATAATGATGGTCAATGGCGGTACCATTGTGCACCGAATTGGCCTTATTTTCGTTTTTTGCTCCTCGTATGCGATCTAGGCATGTTTTCAGTGAAAAATGAGACATGAGAAAATATGTTCGTTGAATTTTGGAGAGAGATTTTTTCGCATATGCAAGAGAGAGGATAATGAATTATCGGCAAAAAAGGAGAGATGAAAATGTGAACGGTTCGCTACTCATCGAAAACCTGCTTGAAGGAGAGCATGGATTTCACCCAGCTGAATGAGAATTTCGATCTCTGCTCAAAAGCAACAGTGATGCCATAGCAGCCGCACAACAGCGAAGCATTATTTATCGTTCCGTAATATTGGACAGCTCCGAAACATATTTTTTATTGCATATAATAATATAATAAGCAGAGATCAGCCTCTAATGACAGGAAGAAACATGAAATAAATAGTGATTTCAGATTATCTAAATATGTAATAAATTTAACTCAATTTTCAACATCACATTCTGGCAACCAGCCTAGGTGTGAGAGAGAGCTGATGAAAACAGGCTCTCCGGTACACACGATTGAATGCAAAATACACAAAGGCAAAATTTAAGCGAACTTCTTCAGCAGGTAAGAAACTGATGGTTTCCTAGATGATGTATTTTAAATTTCTTAAATCACAGTAATAAATTGATAATTAGTCATGATTTATACGTCGAATAATAAGTCCGAAACATAGAGCTTATGATCGTATCATTAAAAGTGAAATAATTTGGAAAATGTAGGAGTTTGAGACCTTTTTCCGAACAATTGGCTAAAATAGCGGCCCCTGAATAAGCCGTTCCCTACCCTATTAAATTTTAGCAGCTACAACTTTGCCATAGATGTTAGAAAAATCAAATGAAAAAGTTATTAATAATCTAAGAGATTGGTAACACTGGTAGACGAAATCTGAAAAAAAGTTTTGAGACCCAGAGCTCCATGCCAATCTTCTTTAACTTGGGTCCAAAAACCCCCGAAATTCGTATTGTGACATCATGCGATTTGCAATTTTCTTCACAATTTGGCATCAAAAATTGAAATATATTGAAATATAACCGTTAACGGTTATAACATTTCCAGAGAAATCGCATTGAAACCATTCTTTCGGCAAAGTTGTTCGTTAAAGACTAAGAAATATAAAAAAAAATATCTCTTGGAGCATTTACCTTTAAGCTGAGGCAGTTATTTAAATGGTTCTGAAAAAATAGCAGTACTTAAATTTTTGATGCCAATTTGCGAAGAATTAAAATTCATTATTTTTTTCTGTGTAGATAACACAGCAAATAAAATGTTCCTCTCTATCTGTGTATTGTTTCAAATGTACTTATGAAGTTATTATTTTAGAGCATTCGGTGCCAGTACCATTGTTGAGTTAGTTTGATTGTGTGGTAATTGCAATCATATCCAAGAGACAATTCCTATGCAAATTGGATTTATTTATGTTTTATTACAGTTTTTTTTTTCAAAGCATTACGGAGCCCATTTCGTTTTTCCAACACAGGGAAACATACGGAAACGATTTAAATTTAGACACTTTTCCGAAGGAACTCTAGAGTTTGATATGTCGCAAGCCAGGATTTGGAAAAGATTTGAATATGGCCACCTTCCTGGGAAATTCGGATCCCGCAAGGACTCTATTAGTGACCAGTATGGTCAGAAATCTTCAAAATGTCTTCTGATGACCTAGTTTTGCTGAATCGTGAAGTTTGATTTGCCACATGCACTGTTTTGCATCTGAAAATATGTTGTGCATCTATCATGTAAATTTTAGCCAGGATCAGGTCTCTTGTATGTAAATTGCAAACAATGTTGTATGCTGGATGAAAGATTGAAAACAATTACGTTGGTCATACTTGCTTGCTGACTTGCAATTAAACGAGGGGAAATTTTACGTGTTTGTTAAAATTCATTATTTTTTCTGGGTGGCGATGAAACTACATGATGATAGTTTCGGTAATGAGTGATAAGCTGCCAAACGACCTCGTGGACCTGATTTAGAACAAAAAACGTTCGAATGTCAATCTGGTTCCAAGCATGTTGACCAGAATTCAGTGTCCGTTACAATCACCGCTCAACCAGTGGATAAAAATTTGGCTCTATTTGTCTCGAATACGTCCTGATGTCACCAACGAGGAAATTTTGGCATTGATTCTAGCAAACCTTGATTTGACCCAGAACCCAGAGGTTATCAAACTGGTGGCCAAAGGAACGGATACAAGCAACATGACCTTCATCTTCTTCAAAATTGGTTTGGACCCTTCCCTGAAGATAAACGTGCTTGACCCTTAGACTTGGCTGGAAGGCATAATGTTCCGTGAGTTGAGGGATTATCCAACTCAAAAAATTCGGAAGACCTCCGCTATATTTCTGACGCCTTCAACGGGTACTCCACCGGTAGTTGTAATGCAGCATTAATTAATTGCAAAGGAAAACGATTTGATGCTACACGATGACATTCAACCACCTGTTTTTACACCGGGACGCACCGAATTTACTGTAATGGAAGCTGCTCTCGTGCCATTCCAACCAGCGACCTGCAGCCGTCCCGGCGACGTATGGGTGTGGGGAGAGGGTCTTCCAAAACGCTACGGCAGGCAAGTACGACTTTCCTACTAGCCCGACAAGACCTGATTCGCTCTCCAATTCCAGATTATTTCAAGGAAGTTTGAAAACGCACCGAGAATAGTATTGTGGAAGCCCTTGATCCCCTCACCGTAGTCTAGCCATTCCCGTCAGCTATCTGCAGCCGTACCGGCCCCACGTGTGATAGTGGGGAGAGCAGGAACGTGGCCGGACCGGATGGAATTTCTTCATGTGTACTAAAGAAATGCTCTGCAGTGTTTATGATTCCTCTTTTGAAAATTTTCAATATCTCGTTACGCCAGGGAAAACATCCAACACGTTGGAAATCTTCGTTCATGTTCCCAATTTTCAAGAAAAGGTTGTTTATCTCCTTTGTCGATAATTATCGAAGAATCACACCGCCTGCTCAAAAGTCTTCGAGATCATCGTTAACGACTTGTTGTTTGCTAGTTGCAGACACTACATCTCTCCTGAACAACATGGGTTCACCTCAGAAGATCGATTTCAACCTTTCGTTTCCTCTGGAATATGGAAACTGGATCTCAAGTCGACGTTGTTTACACTGATCTCAAGGCTGCTTTCGACCGGGTCGACCATGCTATACGTTTGGCAAAGTTAGACAAACTTGGTGTCTCAAATAACTTAGTTCGTTGGTTTAAATCTTATCGAACGGACAGGATACTCTGTGTGAAGATCGGCTCAGCTCAATCGAGCTACTTTACTCATATGTCGGGCGTACCTCAAGGCAGCAAGTTGGGACCACTGCTGTTCTCAATTTTCATCAACGAGGTTGGACTGCTACTTCCACCTAACTGCAGGTCGTTCTATGCAGACGATGTGAAAATTTATGTGGTTGTGCGATGCTTCGCTGATTGTTTACGACTACAGCACTTGATCAGCAGCTTTGAAGAATGGTGTTCTAGAAATTTCCTCACTCTGAGTGTTAGTAAATGCTTCATTATCACATTCCATCGAAATTTGAACCCAATTGCATTTGATTACATGATAAACAATTAACCTCTGCAGAAAGTAGATACTGTTCGTGACCTTGAAGTCACGCTTGACTCCGGTTTGACATTTAGACAACACTACACGGGTATGATTACCAAAGCCAACAGACAGCTCGGTTTCATGTCTAAGATCTCCGACGATTTTCATGATCCCACCTGTCTGAAAGCATTGTACTGCTATCTCTCGTGCGTTCTATTCTGGAAGTTGGAGCCTTGGTGTGGTGCCCGTTTCAAAGAATCTGGATTGCGAGGATTGAAGCAGTGCAAAAATTTTGTTCGGTATGCTCTCCGTCATCTGCCGTGGAATGATCCTGTCAACCTTCCAGCGTACCAGGATCGTTGCGCACTCTTGGGAATTGAAACATTGGAGCATAAGCGTACAGTCATGCAAGCAGTTTTCACAGCAAAAGTGCTACTAGGTGAAACCGACTTTCCAGGAATTTTGGCCGAACTCTTCATCTACGCTCCTGAACGAGTTCTGCGAACAAGAAATTGTTTGCAGCTCGGAACTCGTGCTGCAAACTACGGCCAACACGATCCAATTATCTACACTCTGTTTGACTTCAACTGTCGCCGTCACCGTCTTCCGTCACCGGATTCAACGTAGTTGGATGGAGAGCCGCTAGTTCAGAAATGGTGGCATTTACTACGTACTTACATTAACGGCGAAAATACTAGACGACTGACTCCATTACGACAGATTATTTTAAGTTTACTGACAAGTTTTGTGTGTACAAGAACTAATTTAGTTTAGCTTGCTTTGTATTCCTTCTATTCATGATGATTTATGTAGAGTACGATTTAGAAATAGGGGGTGTTTACAAGGGGCAAGACATCTTTCTTGTGAGTAATTTTTTTTTTCAAATTTACTCAGGATTCATCAAATTTGCACACTCTATGTTCTTCGTAATCATCGGTTATCGGTCGTGCGAAACAATCCTCTTTCTCTCTTGCGTTTGCCGGCGTCGGTGGTGTAGTGGTAAGCGTGACTGCTTCTAGCACCCCAGTGGGTCTGGGTTCAATCCCAGTCGACGTCGGTGGTTTTTCTGAGGCGAAAAAATCTTGGTCACGTCTTCCTTCGGAAGGGAAGTAAAGCCGTTGGTCCCGGTTCATAGTCATGAGTCGTTAGGTAGGGTCCAGGTGGTGGAGTCGTCTCCCTGGCGTCGGTGATTGTCACCATGTGAGGAAATAGGCCGACGGAAAATAAATAAGAAAAAAAAAATCTCTTGCGTTTATATGAGTCAAGTAAAGGGTAATGTTGGGTTCAATAGAAAATCAAATTTAATTTAAAATTACTATATACAGATGTGATCTCCAACAGTTCCCTTATCTGTCTTATGGAAAGCTCATACTTATATTTGAAGAAGAATGTCATCCGACCAGCAGTAGTCCAATTGATTTTTAGTTGGTTGTATATTCTCCTTAAGCGCCCCATACTTACGCTTTATTGGGCCAAAATCGGAGTTGTGCCCTGATAGCCTCCACATCCTGCTCATGGGAACGATCAAAATCGAATTCCCGTACAACATTTATCTGCCCCAATCTTTGCCCGGATTTGCATTTCTGGAGTAGCAAACTTTCAATGCTATACTGCTTCACAACTTCAACGATAGTTTGGAATAGTGTTACATCACCCACAGAGAACCTGAACTCCGTGAGTTCGCCAGAATAGCTCCCAAAATTTTGTGATGATTACCACAGTGTTGATACGGTAGACTTTTACGACTGAAATGTATTGTTTTGATTAAGCAATTTCACTGTCAAAACCAAGCTTTACAAAAGGTAGGAATGTTCAATACGACAATATGAATCCAGTGAATAAGAGATACTCATATTTGCTCAGAGTTAATCAGGATTGCTCAGTGTCTTGCCCCTAGGGTGTTTACGCCACATGGCTTTTCCCCATTACATTCCAATAAGATGTTAAGTCAGTTGGAGTTATGTCAATCTATCTATATAGGGTATGTGTCCCTTGACTCAGCTTAGTATGCAACAATCGATTACATTTTTTATCATAACTCATAAAGTTTTTCAGTTGGAAATATACACTTGCTAAGATATGTTTAATAACCCATCCGGTAGTATGTATCACGAAAAGTTACACAACGCATTTTATAAAGTCAGAAACTTTTGAGGGATATGGATGTAATGTCGGTCTGTAGGCATCAAATTGGGTCTATTCATGGATGCAAGTTCGTCCCATTCGATAGATTTGTTATAGAATGTTGGCTATGTACGCTTTTTGCCAATTTTCTGATTCAAGGCGTTCCTAGCTGTTTTCGCTCTACCCAACAATCAATTTTACTAATGATCAAACTATACTTAAACTGCTAAGAAACACTTAAATTTTTTAACATATGATTAAGCGGTCATTCGGCAATCAAAACATTATAATTCGCTCTACACAGATTTTGTTCCTTTATTTTGTGTTAAGATGAGCTATATGAAAAACATTCAACTATAACTCAGACATTTGTATTGTATATGTTACCAATAACAACATTTTTACTACGCTTTCCATAAGAAAGGCCATAATTGGGAACATAGAAACAAATATGTCCCCAACATTGGGTCTATGGTTTTCATGTTAAATAATTGTTATTTTACCTATGTGACTTGTTAGTTTATAACATGTGACTATTTTCTGGACATCTTGGCTGCATTATTCGGTTTATAGGTTCAATTTCGGCAAATTTAGATCAATCAAAGAGCATGCGCATTACGGGAAAGTGAACAATTATAAATTCATTAACTATGTCTCAATTGCTCTGAAATAGATCGGTAATCCTGATAACAACATGATTTTGTTGATTATCGCCGAAATAATGACATATTTGGTACATAGGCCGTATCAAGGAGCTAGGCTAACATTACATCCCGTTACCCTATATATATAAATGGATTTCTGTCTGTCTGTCTGTCTGTCTGACCCTAATAGACTCGAAAACTACTGAACCGATCGGCGTGAAATTTTGTATGCAAGGATTTTTGGGGCTGGTCAAGGTTCTTTTGATGGTTTGAAACCCCTCCCTATACTGGAAAGGGGGGCTCCCATACAAATGAAACACTAATTTCGACATAACTCGAGAACTAATCAAGCAAAAGAAATCAAATTTTTGCATGTTTCTGAGTTTTTGAAGTCGTGTAGGTTTTTATGGTAGCCTGAGAGACCCTCCTCCGTCATAAAAGGGAGAGCTCCTATCACCAATAACACACAATATTCTTGCATAACTTCGGGAAACTAATCATGCCAAACGAAACGAAATTTAGCATGTGGTGGTTTTTTAAGACAAAAAAATGTTTCTATGTTGGTTTGAGATCCCTCTTTCATCCTAAAGGGGAGGGCTCCGATACAAACGAAATACACTATTCTGCATGACTCGAGAAGTAATCAAGCAAATGGAACCAAATTTAGTATGTGGTGGTTTTTGAAGACAAAAAATTGTTCTATGTTGATTTGAGACCCCCCCCCCCCCTTTCTGAAAGGGGGGGAACCTATTCAATTGAAACGCAAATCCTTGCATAACTCGAGAACTAATAAGAGAAATGGAACCAAATTTCGCATGTGGAAGTTTTTGAAGGAGGGAAATGTTTCTATGGTGATTTGAGACTCTTCCGTCATATGAGGAGGAAAGGAGGGGGGGGGGGGGAAGGTGTTCTCAAACAAATGGAACCCAAATTTCTGCATAACTCGAGAACTAATCAAGCAAATGGAACAAGCAAATTTGGAATGGACGAGTTTTTTAGGGCATGAAATGTTTTACAAAGCCCCTCCTCCCTCTAAAACGGGGGGCTCTCATACAAATGAAACACAAATTTCAACCAAACATGAGAACTATACCTACTGCTTTGCAAATTTGTATTCAGTGGTTTTTGGGTCCGGAAAAGCATCTTATGATAGTTCGAGAGCCCTCCCGCTTCTAGAAAGGGTGGGATCCCATGCAAATGAAAACACATTCCTGCATAACTCGAGAACTAATCAAGCAAATGGAACCAAAATTGGTATGGGTGAGTTTTTGAAGGCAAGAAATGTTTTTGTGGCAATTTAAGACCTCTCCTCACTCTGAAAAGGAGGGCTACCATACATACGAAACACAAATTTAAACCAAACATGAGAACTATCCCTACCGCTGTGCAAATTTGTATGCAGGGGGTTTTGGGTCCGGAAAAGGATCTTTATTATAGTTCGACACCCCTCCCGCCTTTAGAAAGGGGCTCCCATGCAAAATGAAAAACTATTTTCTGCATAACTCAAGAATCCAATCAAACAAATGGAACCAAATAGTGGCATGTGGAGGTTTTGTAGACAAGAAATGTTTCTACGGTGGTTTGAGACCCCCTCCTCTTTAAAAGAAGGAGCTCTCATACAAATGAACCACGAATTTGAGCCAAACATGAGAATTATCCCAACAGGTATGACTATTTTTATGCAGGGATTTTTGGAGTCGAGAAAGGTTCTTATGATGGTTCGAGACCCCTCCCCCGCCTCTGGAAAGGGTGCTTCCACACCAATGAAACACGAATTCCTGCATAACTCTAGAACTAATCAAACAAGTGAAACCAAATTTTGGATGTGGGGGTTTTCGGAACCAAGAAATGTTTCTATGGAGGTTTTAGATTCCTCTCCTCTCTGGAAGGGCTGGGCTCTCATGAAAATGAGACACAAATGTCAACCAAACATGAGAATCATACCTACTATTATGAAAACTTATATGTAGGGGTTGTTGAGGCCAGAGAAGGTTCTTATGATGGTTCAAGCTCCTTCCCTGCCTGGAAGGGGAGGACTTCTGCTACAAATGAAACACAGAATTTCTGCAAAGCTCTGAGTTCTTGGATTGGAGTTCTTCAAATGGAACCATCTTTGGCATGTGGGAGTTTTTGAGGCAGGATTTTTTTTCTTAGGTGGTTCAAGACATACGTCCCTCTGGAGAGGGTGAAGGAGGGCTCTAAAACCAATGAAATAGACATTTGAACCAAACATGAGTATTATCAATGCAACTAAAAATAAAATGTGTATTTCTCGGGTAAGAAGATATTCTAATAGAAGTTTGAACCTCCATTTTAGTCAAGAATTGCAAGAGAAAATTACGTACAAACTGATAGGATACGGCTTCGTTTGTCTTTGAAATGCTTCTACGCAGAAAGCAAAACCGGTAGAAACTACCGGTCCAAGGGTTAAATTAATAACACAAACTTTTTTTTGCATAAATAACACACACAAACAAACAAAAAATATTTTAACCAGATTCGATTCAGAACAAAAACCATAAACGCGCCAATTCTATTAATTTTTCATTCATTTAGTCGCATGCGTTGCAAGGCTCGCACCGGGTTCAGCTAGTACTTGAATAAACTCATATACCATGCGGTTCTGAAGATCGGCGCTAGTAATATTTCTCTTTTGCACTGTACTTATGTAAAAATGTTTGGAGAATCGAGTGGTGATGGTTTTGTTTAAGGTTGCCAACAAAAAGATGTCTATTTTACTCGATTTCCCCTCATTCTTGAAAAGCCGACACAGATAAAAAGAAACATTGAATTTTCTGCGTTATCTAATGCACATAAAGGGAGTGCTAGATTTGGCAGAAAATAATGGCATATTTTATGTAAATTTAAGTCAGATAACGCCTGAATCAAGCCTGTTGTATGAAAGATTGCAAACATTGTTGTATGGTTCATCAAGGTCTACAACCTATTGCGTTGTTTACGCCACCTTTGGCTTGGAATCAAACGAGGCGAAATTTTACGCGCTTGTTAAAATTAATTATTTTTTTCTGTGCATATACCATGCGCTATTACTCTCACTTGCAATTTATTTTTTTAAAAATGTCCGAAGAATCTTATGGTGATATTTTTGTTTAAGGCTGCCTAAGTAAAATATCCATTTTACCCTATTTCCTCTCACATTTGAGGAAAAACTTACATATCATGCGGTTCTAAAGATTGTCATTTTTACATTAGATTCAATCGAAGATTTTCCTTCTTAAAAATAAAATACAGTATGCAATAAAAACAGTTTATTCTTACGTAAATCGACTACAAAAGTTTGCTCTACAACGTATCATTGTCTTCGCTTCCATCAAAATCTGTATAGCTGTCGTCAGTATTATCTACGGTCGCTTTATTATTTACAAGATGGAGGTAGTCGTTTCTATAGTTGAATTTCTGTCATGATGAGATCTTTCATTTTGTAGTACAACTGCTTGACCTTTTGAGCATCGAGCTGCTTTGAAGAAACGGGTAAGCTGCTAATTAACCTCACATGATTGGCCAGTTGTTTCGAATTACCGAGAATTTCGGCAAACTTTTACGGAGCTGTTAAAAGACGTCGCGCCTTGTTGCCTGTGTTGCTGCTACCGCTGCCTCCAATTTTTGGTCGATTCACGCTCACCTCAAACACATCCTCGAGTTGGTTTATGAGATTATTCCGGTATGACGGAAATCGGGTAGAATGGACAATTTCCACAGGTCAACCCTAAACGAAACTATCATCACTTGATTTTCCAGACAGTTTTACGTAAGAACAGTGCAAGTGAGAGCAATATTACTAGCGCCGATCTTCAAAACAGCATGATTTAAATGATATTATTAAATTATGAGGGGAATTCGGGTAGAATGGACCATTTACTGAGGTCAACCGTAAACGAAACCATCACCACTTGATTTTCCAAACATTTTTTACATAAGTACAGTGCAAGGTGAGAGTAATATTACTAGCGCCGATCTTCATAACCGCATGGTATATGAATTTATTCAAGTATGAGGGGAGAATCGGGTTAAATTGGCAATATGGACCACTTCCTGGCATCCGATCAAAGTGAAATCTGTTTCATTCAGTTTTTCAGGTTTTTCTGCAAATTTACAGTGCATATTGCATCCAATAATAGCACCAAGTTCTGTTTTTGGGTAATAAATCTAATTTGCATCCAAAAATGAGGGGAGAAATGGGCGAAATGGGACACTTACTGTGGTCAACCCTAAATGAAACCAACACCATTCGATTTTTCGCACTTTTTGCCATAAGAAAAGCTAATTTTCAGGACATCCAACCCTGTGCCGCCTAAATTAATGGGATTTTGGTTCCATTTTTGCCCACTGTGCAATGGCTCAAATGGCTATGACTATTCCTGATACGTGACACTAAAGCTATAGCTGATTCAAATAAACTTGTAATATTTATGATGTTCGATAAATATTATTGCAATTTTATAGCCCTTAAATTGCTAACCGCTCATTAAATCCCTAATCCTTCTAAATGATTACAAAATAACAATTTCAACACGAACCATTTCCATTCATCCAATCGTAGCAACCCAGTCACGAATCGCTCATCAGTGAGTGAGTGGCACTGCAGTAAATGGTTCCGCCTAAAGGGGGTCGAAATTTAAAATTAATAACATAACTACCCCTTCGCATGCCGTGGCCGGCTCTGAGGAAAGTTCCAAAAACAACTCACACTTCCACCAGCTATGTAGGTCTATTTACTTTATTCCACATCCAAAAAGCCATCATAAACAGTTTATCGTCGGACGCTGCCCCGAAACATGCAACCAACCCTTGCAATGGCACAGTAAATAGGCACAGTTGGCTTGAAAGCTATAGTAAAGCATTTCGGAAGAAAATTGAAAATTTTCCCGCTGGATACTGGCGCCTTTCCCGACTGGAAGCAATCCTTAACGAACTTAACGAGCCGAAAAAGCGTAATTTACATGAGTATTTTCGTTTCCTGCATTTGATGAGGTCAGCTTCAAAAATACCGCCTGCCATGAGTCAATTTTCCTTTTTAGTTACTTTTTGAAATGGTTCACTTCCAACATGTGACTCGGAAAAAAGTTATTCCGTGAGCTATGAATCATTTAGAAAAGAGGACGTTTACAGCAAATGTGTCTCTTCCCACCTCCGTGAAAAGGTTTTGTTGTCACTTTCAAAGGAGTTATTTTCCTCTTTCGTTCGTTACCAAGGGAAACAACTCCAAAACCCACCGCGGAAACCAGTGGCTCAAATATAAACGAACTTCATTGAAAATTCATGTCTTATTTCGGGAGAATCCTCCGCAAGTTACATTCGCCGTGAACCACCTCTCTTCTACACACCTTGGAGCGCACGTGTCACTTCGTATAATTATGATTCCTCGCCATCGCGATGGCGACGGACGAAGTATGCTGTATGTTTTTTGTGTGTCTTCCTTTCAGCACGACAGTCACGACGGAAAATGAGAACGTTGCACCAGTCACGCAGGGTTTTTTTGTTAACTTGTTTTTTTTGTTGTTGATTTATTTCCTGGTAATTGTAACGATACACGGTATGGCTAGTCGTAAATCTTAACCCAACACGTATGTTTTAAATACCCGCAAATCACTGATATAGAGCGAGCCCTGCTTTGCATAACATCGACATCCATTAGCTAATCGATTACGTACAAAATCCGCTGAAGTAAACCAAACCAACGGGATCAAAAGATAATTATCATCAAATGTAAGCTCATCAAACTCTCCTAAGCCTTAAAAGCTAATTTAAGCACATTAAATCAAAGCGGCTGACGAGTTCTCACCGCCATTTTGCATTTAACCTTCCGTGAACCGGTTGTTCATCCCATCGGCAGACGATAATCCTACGTCTACGACGAATTTGTATCTTACTTATCGCAAAAAAAGCCTCCCTTTTTCTTCCATTCTACCATCTACTTTCTCGAACTCACAACCACTTTCCATTTCCAAGTATTTATTTTCGAATAAAAAGTTATTCTGTATGCAAACAAAGCCCATTTTTTATCACTCCACAAATCGTCTGGGAAGGAACACGCAAAGGGTCGAACTTCTGGCGTCATAAATGGAATAATTTTCGGGCGGCACATTAGGTTTCCTTTTTTTTCGCTCTCGACCCTATTATATTGGGCAGTTCCATTTATAGAAGACAATTTTTCACTACTAATTTATTGTTGTTCTTCTTGGACGCCCAGACCAAGCCGAGAGCACCATTCGAGAAGGGTCTCGGACTCGTTTGAAGAAGGCCTCCAATGTTTTGCTACTATTTTCATCGGTAAGGCGGTATTGATAAAACATGACTTTGAAGGGTGAATTCGGCAGAAAAGCACTTCGCTGTTTACCTGCACCCTGTTCGAATCGCCCCTTGAACCCAGACAACTGAACCACCCAGCCGGCAAACATCAGGTTCATGTACGTTTTGTCATAAAATGGCAAGTACGGTTTTCGCTTTCCATTCGACGTCTCACGAAGAAAAACAAATGTACTTATTTTATTTTCCCGCTTTTCTATTTATCCTTTCGACTTTGAAAACGCGATTCTGAGAACAACCTACTTATTGTAACTGCATTTAAGTCATAACAATAGCTGTGACGATTTGGAAGGGGGAGAGGGAGGTGTGTGTTGTCTATTTGGATACATGGTATAACCGAAAAGATCTGGAAATCGAAAATTCTCGTGCAAGCTTAACACGTGGAGTGTTTGGAATAAAAGAGAGTGGGAGGCGATTCGGCAAGCACAATTCACATAACAGAAAATGATGTCGCAACAATTTTGTTTTTCAAATTTGATTCAGGATTGAGGCGCCGCCAGTTTGATTCGCTGCCTTGAAATGGCAGGAATGTCATTGTGTACCTTATATATCTCTGCACATTTCGCAAGATGTCAAAATTATGCCCTCTGCAAGGAATCGTTCTCTCTAGCTGCCAATTTTAATAAACGAGCATAGCAGGGGATTGACAGTTACCGCGGTGCAAAATGATGTCGTTTCTGCTGATCAATACTTTGACTTTTTGAAAGAACGTGATGTTCATCTTCATTAAATTGGCAGTGTATCACCAGACATTTGCAACTATTTTCAAAACAAAATTCAATGAAAGGTTCAAGAATTAATACCAAAAAATACTTCTTCTTTTATCTCTATTTATTTACGAGACCTTGAGTATTTCAAAATGTTTAATTTGCATGCCCACTAGCGCCACGTAGCGATGGAATTCCAAACAAAATGGTTCACCTCTCGAATGCTCTTGACTTCCTGAACAACTTTGCCGAAAACGAGAACTTTGTATCATATCAGAATCATGCGATAGAACAAATTGAAAAATGCGCAATTTTGCATGCTCACTGGCCGCCACGGCAGAGGAATTTCGAAACAAAAGGGATCACCTTTCGAATGCCCTTTGACCTTCTGAACAATCGCCGCAATTGCCGAAAATAGAACTTTCTATCTTATCAGAATCACGAGATAGAATGTTGAAAAATGCTCAATTTTGTGCTCACTAGCGCCGTCTCGAGATATATCATCATGAATATATTTCAGTATTATCCCACTTATACCCACACACGTTCACTCCGGTCCTATTTCCTTGTGTGCTGCTGGTGTGCGGATCGCTCAAGACATTTTTCTCCCGTGCTATTTTTTTGAGTGTGTCAACAAGCGCTGCAATGTTCTGGGAGTTCCTGTAATGTGCCGAAGGTGCTGATGTGTTTGAGAGCGCAAATAGTTATTTTCTGCTGATCCTGGCAACCGAGCAA